>JAWZSL010000110.1:46910-101788 GCA_034769285.1 Lutjanus argentimaculatus
AGACACTGGTGTCCTCTGTAATGAGTGAGGCAATTTGGTACAGCAAACAAGTAGTCATTTTGGTCTGGGACACCACATTCCTTCCTCTTCTCAGTCATAATGTTGAGGGCATTTGTCATTTCAGGTGTCAAAAGCACCGCCACCTTTCTCCCTCTTTTTCCTTTCAGCTCAACCCGCTTAAAATATCTGCAGAGTTTCTTTTCATACTCCGACAGCCCAAATTCATCAAGGGGGGTTGGTTCTTTGTTTCTTTCCAGAAAATTCCTCAGCTTTATTTTTGAGACCTCCCCAACACGTCTCCTGTTAAAGAGGACAATCTGGGTCAACACTGCTTTTGCAAGGCTCGAATAGTTCTGTACTGTTGACTCCTTCTTCAGTGCAGCAATTGCTGATTCAGCAGTTTTGTCAAGATGCTTGTTAAGATTTTGCACATCATCAGTGAGCGGCAGTTTGGCCAGTTTGTTATATTTCAAGTTGCTAATAGTGCTTAAAGCACAGTGGGATATGCACTCCAACCATTTTGCGTGATAAAGCTTCTGAAAAGCTTTTGAGGATTTAATCATGTTGTCATCTCCAGACATGAGTGCATGACAGTGAATAATGTCACTGACTTTCAACAGTGAGTGTCCAATTTTAAGTGCAAGGCTTGGAGTTTTGTAACAGTTCTCATCTTTATCAAATCCTGCTGTTTCCTTTACTGCTTCAATCACTTCCATGAAATTTCCTGGTTTTACAGCATTCTCTAATGTTAGGATTGAAGACCTCTTGCGGATGGTTTGCAGGAATCTTCCCAGCTGACGTATTTTCTGGCGGATATAATCGTGTTTTGAATGGTCATGTCCATGTTTACTGAAAAAGGTTTCAGCATACCGAAGAAGGCAGAAGTCATTACGAATGAGACTAGCAATGTCATCGTCATGTATACGGCCTAACATCTTAAACACCCCATCATTAACTGCGCTTGAACATGCTGTCATCATTGCAGATGCAAGGCCAAGCACCCTTTTTCTTCCTTGATGTTCTTGGTCATCTGTCTTGGAGGAGCACCTTTTCATGTGTCTCCATAGTTCTGGTCGCAAAAACATGCCTTTGCAATGCATACAATATTCATATTTTTTACTTTCAGCCTTCTTAGCTCTCCGCTTCACTTTAAGCTGACCGCTTCCCTTTTTCAGAACTTCTCTGTTATACTCGAAGTTTCCCCTGTTGCGAAGATTCTCTAGGAGCTTCTTCCTAGCTTTAGAGCCTGCTGGGAGACTAAGGGCATGTGCAATGTCAGAATCCTCTTTTATGTGAGTTTTGAAATGTTGCTATTGTGAAATGAAAAATCTTGCAAATGAAGCAGACATTTTGTCCTGCTCTTACAACACTGGTTGAAGGTACTATGTTGGGGGAAGATGGTCCAGTGTCAAGGGTGTCATCTATGACACAGTTCATAGAGGTATGAGGTTCTTCAGCAAACTGCAATGTTAAGTTCACCAAGCTGTTTTACTGGTACCTCATCTTCTGTGTCACTTTCTGAGCCTGGAACATATTCTGGATCATATGCATCATCTGATGCCTCCTCTTCACTGAAGTCAGTTTCATTCTGATTAAAATACAAGGAAAAGAAAAGGAAACATAAGGCATACATAACACCTACCACCTTAAGAAATGTTCAGATGAAGCGCATCAACAATGTTGTGCTCTCATAATCTCTCAAATCTACAAATGTTCGCAAAATATGGGCCCCCGATATTTATATAATATATTTACTTATATTATCACAGGTTAAACCAACAAAGTTTGAGAAATACACACCCCTCAACCAAATCACCTTCCACAGAAGCCTCACACCTGTCAAAATGATTGGAGGACCCTGGGGAAGGACATTCGCCGATGGAAGTGACCAGAGCTATGGAGCTGTTGCATACTTCAGATGGGAGACTGAGAAAGTCATCCTGGTCTGGCTTGAGTCCAAAGCAAAGCTCACACCACTGACCAAAAGGGAGAACCAGTGAAGGCTGAGGTCTGTGGTGCTGTCTTCGCTGTAAGACTCAGAAGATACATCAAAAAGCACAGTCGAAAACAAGTTGAATGTTGCCTCCATCTGCAGGACAGTCAAACCGTGCTGGGAGCAATCCAAAGAAACAGCTATGGGTACCAGACTGTCTTAGTAAACAGAGTGGGAGAGATTTAGAAGTCCACATCAGTTGAAGACTGGAGGTGGATTCCAGGTGAGCACAACACCGCTGACCTCATAACAAGAGGAGCAACCCAGAAGGCCTCAAGAAGACTTTGTGTGGCAAAATGGACCAGGGTTTCTGAAACAACCTGTGAAAGAGTGGCTGACAAAGTCAGCCAAAGAAGTTGCTGCATATGCCAAAGAAGATATAAACAAGCTCCAAAGGAAAGGTTTTACAGGAGCACTACTGTGTTGATAGTGGTGAGTTAACTACATTACCCAGAATGCCATATGGGCAGTCAAGTGTGTGTGACATCATTGTTCAAGATGTCTACCTGAAGTTGGTCAGTAAAGCTGCATGAAACCTATGCCGGTGTGTTCATTGAGAGCAACAAACATAACATGGTGTCAGGAATGGACTCTCACGATCCGCGTTGAGTTGACGGACGGAGGGAGAGCGTCGCCGAGGAGCGAGACGGAAAAGCAGCAGTTGGACGAGCCGGAAGCCCCGTAAGCAGCAGGCTACAGCTAACGAAAACAAAGCTAATAGACAGAGCAACGCCATGGATAACTTACTGACTCCACCGTCGTCGATGAGGTTTGATGGCAATCTCGCTGAAAATTGGAAGCGGTTCAAGCAGAGATTCAACATATACCTGGATGCAAGTGGAGCGGGCGGAGACGACGACAAGAAAAAAGCATCCATTTTCCTCCATGTGATCGGCGAGGAGGCTCTGGAAATATACAACAGCTTCAGCATAAGTGACGGTGAGCTGAAACTGGATGTCATAATGACGAAGTTTGAGGAGTATTTTGTACCAAGCACCAACGTCACGTATGAGAGATACAAGTTTTTTATTTGTGATCAGAAACAAGGAGTGAGTTTTGATCAGTATTATGCGGAGCTGCTTATATTGGCCAAGTCATGTGAATTCGGCGACTTAAAAGACCAACTGATTAAGGATAAAATAGTCACGGGAATACCAGACAATGCACTAAGGGAACAGCTCCTGGGTGAAAAAGACTTAAACCTGGACAAGGCAGTGCGAATGCGCAGAGCGGCAGAGTCCACACGGGCGCAGGCGAAGGAGCTGCGGAGGGAAGGCACGGCTGTGCACGCTGTAAAAGCAGATGGCCGGCCGGCAAAAAGATTCCCAAAACAAAGACACGCAGATCCTCACGCGGTGAAAAAAGACAGCGGTGCCTGTAACAGATGTGGAGGGGCACACCTGCCAAACAAATGTCCTGCATTTGGTAAGACTTGCATTAATTGTGGCAAAAAGAACCATTATGCAAAGTGCTGCAGAGCCACTGTGACCACGAAAAAGAAAGTGCATACACTGGAGGAAGAGCCAGAGGAACTGTTTGTGGACTGTTTGCTCAAAGAAGATGATGTGTTGGAACTGTCAGAGGATACAGGAGACGATGAATGGATAATGCCAATAACTGTGAATGACACAATTGTGCTGTTTAAGCTTGATACGGGAGCACAAGCAAATCTGATGTCTGAGGCTGATTACAGACAACTCACAGTTAAAAGCAAACTTTATCCTGCCAGGACAAGAGTGCGAGGCTACACTGGAGAGACGGTTCCAGTTAAAGGGCGCTGTGTGGCAACGTTCGAGCACGGGGGACAACACCTGAAGGCTCAGCTGTTGATCGTGGCACAGGAAGTACAACCCATATTAGGCCTGAAAGCATGTGAGAAACTCAACCTGGTAAAGAGGGTCTATGTGGTTGCATCACAGCCTCAGAGGGATCAACATCCGTTCATGGAGGAATACAGGGATGTTTTTGAAGGACTTGGGTGCTTGCCGGGGGAGCACAAAATCCACATTGATGAAACTGTGACTCCTGTTGTCCATGCATGCAGAAAAGTGCCATTCGCACTAAGAGAAAAATTAAAGGACGAACTGGCCCGCATGGAAAAGTTGAAAGTCATTCAAAAAGTGCACGAGCCAACGGACTGGGTAAGCTCACTCGTGGTCGTTCAAAAGAAAAATGGATCACTGAGAACGTGCTTAGACCCAAAAGACTTGAATAAAGCGATTAAAAGGGAGCACTTTAAGTTGCCCACCAAGGACGAAATCATGTCTCAGTTTGCAGGTGCCAAGTGGTTCAGCAAGCTCGATGCGTCGTCAGGCTTCTGGCAGATGAAGCTTGATGAGGCCAGCTCAAAACTCTGCACGTTTAACACTCCAGAGGGGCGTTATCGCTTTCTGCACCTGCCCTATGGTATCCTGTCTGCTCCAGAGGTGTATCACAAAACGATCCACATGGTGTACAAACACATACCTGGAGTTGAAACCATGATGGACGACATCATCGTTTGGGGATCCAACAAAGAGGAACACGACATCAGGTTGAGACAGGTACTGGACACCACCAGAAAGGTGATCCTGAAATTGAACAGAGAGAAGTGTGAACTTGGAGTAAAAAGGCTGACCTTCGTAGGAGATGTTGTTTCAGAAGAGGGGGTTCAGCCGGACCCCAGAAAGACGTCTGCTATAGTGAACATGGACAGACCCAAAAACAAAGAAGAGGTCAGACGTTTTCTGGGCATGGTAACATATTTGGCCAAGTTCGTTCCAATGTTGTCCACTCAGTCAGCACCACTCAGATGTCTTCTGGAGCAGAAAAATTAGTGGGTGTGGTCACATGAACAGGAAGAGAGTTTCCAGGCTCTCAAAAGACTCTTAACTGAAGAGCCAATGCTGAAATTCTTTGATCCAGACAAGCAAGTGAGAATTTCAGCTGATGCGTCCCAGTACGGACTCGGAGAAGTTCTTCTGCAGCAGCACGAGGCAGCATGGCAGCCAGTGGCTTACGCCTCAAGAGCCCTGAGCAGTGCAGAGCACAATTACGCTCAAATAGAGAAAGAACTCTTGGCTAGCACATACGGGTGTGAGCGTTTCCACCAATATGTCTATGGACAAGCGTTTGAAGTGGAGACTGACCACGAGCCCTTGGTCTCCATTATGTCAAAGCCGCTGAATGACTGTCCCATGCGCATACAGAGAATGTTGATATGGCTGCAGAGGTACGACTTCAAGATGATCTATACACCTGGGAAGTATATGTTCACTGCCGACGCTCTGTCACGGGCAGTAGACAAAAGTGAAAAAAGCAGAAGACAGGACAAGTGCAGACATCCAGGCTTATGTCAACATGATCATCACCTCCCTGCCGGTGTCTGATGATAGGATAGAGCGCATCAGACAAGCAACAGAGCTGGACGACACAATGGAAAAGCTAAAGCAAGCAATATTGTCAGGTTGGCCAGCACAGAAAAATGACTGCCCCAGACAAATTCAGGACTACTGGGCAGAGCTGAACTGTCTGTTGTAAATGATATCGTGTTCAAAGGAAACAAGTTTTTCATTCCAGTGGCACTGCGCAAAGAGATGCTCGGAAAAATACATGAAGGACATCTAGGGGAAGAAAAGTGCAAACGCAGAGCCCGCGAGGTCATGTATTGGCCAAGAATGAATCAAGACATCAGTCAGACCACTGCTTCCTGCGAAATATGTCTCACCTATAGGCCCAGGCGACAAGCAGAGCCACTCATGCCACACGTCGTACCTGATAGGCCTTTCTACAAGGTGGGTGTGGATTTGTTTGACTGTAATGGGAAAAGTAAATTGTTCTGACAGATTACTTTTCAAATTATCCAGAGGTCGCCACATTACAGTCTACGACCAGCAAAGCAGTAATCACTTTCTTGAAAGCTGCATTTGCCAGACACGGGGTTCCATGTGAAGTGGTGTCAGACAACGGCCCCCAGTTCTCCAGTGGTGAGTTTGCCTCGTTTGCAAGGGAATGGGGTTTTCGTCACATCACTTCAAGCCCACATTACCCCAGATCTAATGGTCTGGCAGAAAGCTCAGTGAAGGTGATGAAAAATCTTATGAAAAAAGCACAAGATGGACATGAGGATTTCCAAAAGAGCCTCATGATCTACCGCAGCGCGCCCCTGCAGAACAGTTTGTCTCCAGCTCAGATGCTGATGGGCCGGCGCCTGCGCACAAACCTTCCTGTGATGGAGGAGCTGTTGACACCCAAAGGTGCACACAGGGTCAAGGCTGACAAGGAAAGAGGAAAACACAAACAAGAACAGCAATACAACAAAAGTGTGAAAAACTTGCCAGTCTTGAGGCCCGGAGATCAGGTCCATGTCTGGGATCATCTGACAGGCACTTGGAGTGTACATGGACGTGTACAGAGGGAAGTTGCTCCACGTTCTTACCAGGTGCAGACTGATGATGGACTGTCTCGGAGGCGAAATCGTGTGGATCTTCATCCACACGAGCCAGACCAAAACGTGGGCATGTATGACCTTTGTCCATATGAGTCAAGTCAAACCATGGACACTCCTGAGACTTCACTCAAGCAGGCGGAGGCATGTGACAACCAGCAGCAGGTTGATTCAGACAAGCTGACTCATTCGGATGTTGCAGGCACTGAAGTTACAGCATCTGCTGTGCCTGAAATGTCCAGCAGACCTGCCATGCCTGGGATATCCAGTAGACCAAGAGGGACTGTTAAGAAACCTGACAGACTGATTGATAGCATGTAAGGGGTTGTGTTCTTTTAAAGAGAAAAAAAAGAGAAGAGAAACAAAAGAGAAGGGTTTTAGTGGTGAATGTGTTTGGTAATATTCACTGATTACTGGTTACATTTTTTTTGCACAAGATATTTTTCTAATGGTGTTTTGATATGTTCTGCAGATTTTTCAGGTTAGTGACATGGCAGAAGAAAACAGATAACGGTTGTGTTTCTTTTCTTTAAGAAGGGGAGATGTGTTGATAGTAGTGAGTTAACTACATTACCCAGAATGCCATATGGGCAGTCAAGTGTGTGTGACGTCATTGTTCAAGATGTCTACCTGAAGTTGGTCAGTAAAGCTGCATGAAACCTATGCTGGTGTGTTCATTGAGAGCAACAAACATAACAACTACACCAAAAAGAAACTAACATGCCCCATCTGCCACTGTAATGCCAATGTCTTCGACCTCTGCTCTGGTCAAAACTGACCAAAGCAAGGACCTGCAAAGCTGCCCTAGTGGAGAAGAACACCAAATCCAAATCCAGAGACCACCTGCTAGTTCTGCAGTGGAAAAAATCCTTGACACTGGCAAGTTCAGCAGTTTAACCAAGCTGACCAGTGTCATTGCCTGGGTGTGCAAAGCTGCCATAAAGTGGAGAAAAGTACTGCTCTTTAAATTCTGTGCAGTGTGAGAAGTTGTTGAAGCACAGTGGAGTTTTAATACTAGAAAGTTTGATGTGAAACCGTTTTTTTTTTTTTTAATAAAATAGCCCAATGAATTCAGAAGCACATGGGTTTCTGTTTTGTTTTTGTCTGTTTTTTTTATCGTGGTATCGAATAAGTATCGAGAATTGTGGAAATTTACTGGTATTGGTATTGACTACTGAAATTCTGGTATCGTGACAAACCTATTCACAAGATGCACTCCAGAGCTGCAGAGGGAGACCACATCCAAAATCCCAATTCATTGAGCACATTCACAAGATGCACTCAGATGCACTCCGATGCACTCCAGACCTGAGGGCAATCACACGCAAAAGAGTTGGTGAAATCCAAACTCTCAGCTCGTGCTCCTGGAGGGACCATATTTACCTGGCGCACCCGTTGGAAAGCATGGCATGAAATGTTTGGAGGTAGCTCAGTTAGCCCTCTCACCTGCTCCTGGAAACAAGACACGATCACAGCTCCTGATCAGAGGACGCAACTGGTAGGAAAAAACAACTTTGAGTGTGGATTATGAGTTGAGATTATGCTTCTCCACGCCTTTTTTGTTTGTGTTAGTAAGTAATATGCAATTTAAGTTGAATAATTGAGAGTTTATGAACTTTATTGAAACTTTATGTGAACTTCATAGTTGAGTATGATGTTACTTCAATCATTATATAAACTAAATTGTAGGATTGTTACTTTAATCACTAACTGTTTTGAGATCCTATGCTAATTTGAATGACTTTGTTTGCTTTAAGAGTTAACATTTGTTCTTTAGAAATATTTTAAGGGAAAGCGTTTATTGGTGTTTGAGTTTATTGACAACTAATGCATGTCTGTTCTGTTTATCTTCAAGGTTATCAACCTATTCCATTATTCTGTCCTTTGAAACCATCAAACCAAAAACCATCTTCAAGAAAATAAAATCAAAGAATAAGAAGAATTGAGTTGTCCTTTGCATCCTTCAACAATTCATCAAGCAGTTTTCCAAGTTTGGGCAGAGTTGTGGTCACAGAAAGCAGACAGAACTTGACAAACACTATGAGTAGGCATACACACAAAACACACAAGGGTTATGGAACCATACCAAATCTTAAGTCATATACAGAAGCAGAAAGTGAGCATTGTTTCAGGTCATGTTAAAGCGCTTCCTGTGTTTGAAACTACACTGACACAGTGTACTGACAAACCTCTTCAGTGAACACTGTGGAAAAGACGACTGGTGTATGGAGAACAGGTTTCTCGACTGTAGTTGGAGCCATAGGCTGATGGAGAGGCAAAAAGGGAGAACCAGAGGAGAATGAAAGAGGGAGAGATGGCAGAGTTATTTCAATGTAGAACATCTGCTGCTGAAATACTGAATTTGATGATACGAGACAACATGATTGGGTAACGCTTCCTTTTATGGTACTGTAATTACCATGCATTTACATGGTAATTACCAGGTAAGTACCACGTAATAAGGAGTAGTTACTGTAAAATTACCATGTAATTACAAGCTAACTATATTGGTAATTACCTAGTACTTTTAGAGTAATTACAAGTCAATTCCAGGCAAATACAAGTAACTACCTGGTAATAATTATTAATTACTGGGTAATTATAATGTAATTATATACTAACTATTTTGTTAATTGCCAGGTACTTACTAGGTAAATGCCAAGTAATTTCTTAAGAAGTACCTGGTAACAGCAGGTAATAAGAAGTAATTACTGAGTAATTATAAAGTATTTATATGGTGACTATGTGATTAATTACTAGGTACTCACTAAGTAATTATTATATTATTTCCTAACAACTACATGTAATAATTAGTAATTACTGGGTATTTCTTAAAGTAATTACAAGGTAATTGCATAGTAATTAATAATGTACTTACTTCATGAGTACCAAGTAATTTTCTGACAACAACCAAGTAACTACAAGGTAATAAATAGCAATTACTGAGAATTTCTAAGTAATACATGGTAAAAACCTTATTATTCACACTGTACTTACTTAGTAAATATATAATACTTACCTAATAACTACTCATCAAACACATGTAATAATAATAATAACTACTAGGTATTTATTTAACAATTACAATCTTGCTAGCTTGATAATTGCCAATTACTTACTCAGTAATTACCAAGTATTTTCCTAATAACTACATGGAAACTACAAAGTACTTATCAGCCACTTACCAAATAGGTACCTAGTAACTACCAGATAACATACCCAGCAATAACTGCAAAATTACCATGTGAACTACCATGTAATTATCAGGTTATTGACTGTATTTATTTCATAACTACACAGTACCTACCCTTTAATTGTACCTGACAACTACCAAGGAAGGCTATGTATTGTATTGGTAAATACACAGTAAATACTGTGAAATTTACACAGAAATTATTATGACACTACCAATTACTTTCCTATTGGCTAACAGGTGTAATTACCAAGTCATTATAAGTTTCTATTAGATAATTACCATGTAATTACTAGGAAATGAAGAGTATTTACTAGGTATTACTAGGTATTTACGCCATGTATTTCCCTAGTAGTCAACTGGTTTTTACTACTTACCTGGTAACTTCTTAGTATTTACCCAGTAACTACAACATTTACCTGGTAATTACGGTTTGAACTGTACTGCAAAAGGAAGTGAGGCCTGTTTCCATGCTATTACCTGGTAATTATTTATTTGTTACCCAGGAACTAGAAAAATACCTACCTAGAAGGTACCTAGTTATTAAAGTGGATTTGTACTGCGAAAGGAAGTGAGGTCTGTTTCCATGCTATTACCTGGTAATTACTCATTCGTTACCCAGTAAATAGAAAAATATCTACCTGGAAATTACATATTTATTAAAGTGCAACTGTACTGTAAAAGGAAGTGAGGTCTGTTTCCATGTTATTACCTGGTAATTACTCAGTATTTAGCCCGTAACTAGGAAACTATCACATTACCCAAGACACTTGGACCGAAAATGCCCCAAAACCGACCAGTGTCTATGATACAGTGTCTGTGAGTCTGATTCTCCCCCTGAACAGCACACTGTATCTGTCAGGAGATAAGAGTTCCCATCAAAAACCACCATCACCAGCCATCAAATTACATTAAGATGAATGCATTATTATTACACTTCCTCACTCAAAACACCTCGCTGTGACAGATATGCAAAAACAAGTGAGCTGCCAAAGATAAACGTTTTAATCCAATGGATTTCAAATTCTTATAAAACAATTTCAAAAACAGTGCAAATTTTTAACAGTCAGGCACTTTTTTTTTTATCAGAATAGACTTCTTTTTCAAAAAATAAATAAAAATAAAATAAAAATAACAGTGATAAATAATAACTATAAATAATAATTACTAAGTAAACAGTCCCAGTCTTGGGAATTCACATCATCATGTGTTTTCTGCAGACCGGTCTGGCCCCAAGCACTGGGTGGGCATTCCACTTTTTGGTCTCTGAAAAGTGAAAACACCCACCTAGTGCAAGCACCCACATGGGCCAGACCGGTCTGCAGCAGACACATGATAATGAGAAGAATAGTGCAAAAAATCGTTAAAAAAACCTGTAAAATCCCTCCTGTAAAGCAATGGTTTCCAAACGGTTAAACCTTATGACAAAAAGAACAGGTATTTGGCATTTGCCCGGGACACAAAACTAGTGAAAACAACGTATTAACTCCAACTGCGTGTGTGTATGTGTGTGTGTGCGCGCATGTGTGTGCGTGTGTCTGTGTGTGAATTCACATCATCATGTGTTTCCTGCAGACTGGTCTGGCCCCAAGCACTGGCTGGCCGTTTTTCAGAAACCAAAAAGTGATGTGTCTGTCAGGACTTTAAGACAGTGCAGACACTGGTTGATTCTTCACTTTTTGGTTTCTGAAAACACCCACCTAGCACAAGCACCCACATGGGCCAGACCGGTCTGCAGAAGACACATGATAATGTGATATCACATGGCTGGTGCTTCACCAGGCCCCCTCATTTCTGAAATTTGTATTTGATGGTGAGCAGCTCATTGGCCTTCCTCATCTTATCCACTTTCTCTCCTTTAGGGTGGGGTTTGCATCCAAAAATGCCTTGCATACTTTGGCAAAGCTAGCCAAACTCTGCTTTTCAGCAATTATGGGCAGCTCTCCAAAATCCCCACCCTCTCCGGCAATGAGGACATCTGCGATGACCGCAGTCCCCGCGATGGTGTTGCGGTCCAAGTCAAAGGCCCTACAGGTTTCTGGGATGCTCCTGGTCCTCTCGTACATCCTCACCAACTTCTTATAGCGGTGGACCACATCCTCTGGGCTACTGACTACAAGACAGATCAAAGAAAAAGAAAAAAAAAAAAAAAAGAAAGGGAAAAAAACACACTCATAATTACAAATATATTGTACAATCCGAGTATACATGATGATCAGTACTTAAACTATTCTTTTTCACTTCAGGGTTTAATTGATAGTCTATACATAACAGTTTCATAATAGGGCCAGCCTGACTATGCTAAATGTTGCCGTTAAGAGATTGTGTGTGGGTGGAAGGGAGAGTACTCTTAGCAGAGATGCTCCTACTAAGACGAAAATCTTCCATAGGCCTTGCTAAGGTGAACGGAGTCTGAAAGCTCCCCAATGTAGTCTATAAAAAAGGGGTGCATTTACCAATTTTTGGGCCCACTTAATAAATCAGTGCATTTTCATGCTGCAGTGTGATGTAAAATTTAAAAATTCAAGGTCCCCCCCTTAACTCTGACAGTGCACAAATGGACTGGTTAGGGTTCATTTGGTTCCATCTGTACATCAGAGTTTTGTGTCAAGAGTTACATACTCTTAGGGGTCGATTTAGAACGCTTAAGGTAAATCCAGAGTCCCTGAAATCCACTTTGATAACCACTGATGTAAGCAACAGCACTGTTTGTGTGTGCATTGTTACAGAAGCAATATGAAAATCTTTATTTTCCCAGATACCTCGCTTTCCAAATGAAGCCTTCTTTGGCTCTTTCTTTGGGGAGTCCTCATCTGATGATGATGACGATGCTGGCTTCCTTCTTCTCTTCTTGGCAGCCTTCTTTGTTTCAAAGGAGGACTCAGGCTCAGAGGAGTCGGAGGACTCACCAAGGTCATGGCTCCTTTTCTGTGAACCTTAAAGTCAGCAAATATATAAAGAGAGAACCAAAGAGCAAAAAAATAAAAATAAGAATGCAGTGATTGCAATTTTATTTTATGAATAAATATGAGAAAATCTAAGAAATTCCATAAATTAGAAAGTAAAAGGCCTATATACAAGCTCACAACACGGCGTGAAGCGACACGGTGTGAGTTTGTAGGTCTGCTGTTTTCACTATTTTTGTGTCCCAGGCAAACGTAAAATACCTCTTTTTTGTCACAGGCTTAACAGTTTGGGAACCATTGCTTTAGATCATGGGTTTTCAACTGGTGGTCCGTGGACCACTGGTGGTCCGCGGAGGCATTGCAGGTGGTCCCTGGCCATGCATTCATTGAAAAGAAAAGTTACTTTTCCTTTTTAAATTTTCCTTTTAGTTCAATTTGCTACTCTTTTTTTCTTGTTTGCATGTGAATAAAAATATTTTGAGGGGAAAAAATACTTGATAGAATGATATACCTGCTCTTTTCTGGTAATAGGCTGAGGGTGGCGGACGCTAACAGACTCAACAAACTGATCCGCAAGGCCAGCGACGTTGTTGGAACTGAGTGTGACTCCCTGATGGTGGTGTCAGAGAGGAGGATGCTGTCCAAGCTACGGACTATCCTGGATAACGACTCACACCCACTCCACCCTCTGCTGACCAGACACATCCACCTCCTGACTCACAGTTAAAACACATGCACGCAGACACTCTGCCCCTCACCTGCGCCCACCCCCGACACGCTGCACCATACATTCCTCTCCATCTCTACCCCCACTGCCATCAGAATCACAGGACATTCACTCCATTGATACCATCACTTCACATAGACTGAAACCCAGGACTGCTTTTAGACGCAGCAGTGTTTTTAACTTCCCCTTGATGAGGCATGAAGAGCGCATGTCCGGCGCGGACATAAAAATGGCCGTGCTGAACGTGCGCTCTCTTTTAAACAAATCTTTTATAGTAAACGATTTAATTTTAGATAAAAAACTAGATTGTATTCTCCTTACTGAGACATGGCTTGGCACTGATGCATGTGCTGTTCTCACAGAGGCTTGCCCACAAGATTTTAACTTTTTATTTTCTACAAGGGGGGGCAGGAAAGGAGGTGGAACTGCTTCAATCACAAGGACCACGATGTCATCAAATGAAGTTTCTTTTAATAAATATTCATCATTTGAGCATCATGCCTTTGTTTTTAGCAGCCCTCCAATTTTATGCATAACAGTTTACAGACCACCCTAGTACTCCACCTCTTTTATCAGCCAATTTTCTGAACTTTTATCAATCATTCACACTACGTACAACAGAATTTTAATAACTGGTGATTTTAATCTACACATCAACAACACCTCGGACCCAGTGTCCAGAGAATTTTTAAATCTCCTTCACTGTTTGGATTTTAAACAACATGTCACGCAGCCGACCCACAGCAGAGGGCGCACCCTGGACCTGGTCATAACCTATGGCCTGTCCGTGGGTGTGCCCTCTGTTGTGGATCTGGCTGTGTCTGACCACTCTTGTGTGTTTTTTAACATTACCAGTTTTAACCAGCGGGCGGCCTCTGTGAGAACGGTGAGGAAGTGCTACCTAACTCCTGAAGTGGCTGCAAATTTTATCCAGATTTTACAGAGCACTCCTGCAGAGATTTTACCAGCACCGTGTGATTTTATCATTGATGATTTTAATAACAAACTGAAGTCAACATTGGACTCAGTGGCTCCACTTTTAACAAAAACAGTGAAAACAAGATCCATACCACCGTGGAGAAATGAAGAAATTAAAAAACTGAAAAGAACCTGCAGGAGTGCTGAGAGGAGGTGGAGAAAATCCAAGCTGACAGTTCATAATGAAATATTTCGTCAACACCTCAAAACCTACAATAACACAGTCAAACAAGCAAGAACTTCTCATTTCAAAAAACTAATCTCCGACAATAAAAATAACCCCAAATTTCTATTCTCCACAATTGAGTTTTTAACCAATGGTAATTTTAACAGGTCTCCTATAACAACAACCGACACCCTTTGCGAGGCTTTTGCAGACCACTTCAGGAGTAAAATCGATGACATTAGATCCAGTCTTTTATCCCAACAAATTTTAACCACAAACACTCCTGGATCATTGTTTTCACCTGAGGAGACGCTGGAGAGTTTTGTCCTGGTTGATGCGAGGACACTTGGTCGAGTTTTCTCCCAAGTAAAGCCCACAACCTGCCTTTTAGATCCAATTCCCACACCGTTTTTTAAAACATTTTATGAATTCTTTGAGGAACAGCTTTTATATATGGTGAACTGCTCTCTTCAGACGGGTGTCTTCCCCACCTCCTTTAAATGGCGGTGGTGAAGCCCCTTCTGAAGAAGAGCAATGTAGACCCCACCATTCTTAATAATTATCGGCCGGTATCCAACTTACCATTTTTAAGTAAAATTTTAGAAAAACTGTTTTTTAACCAAGTAAATTATTTTTTAAATACAAATAACGCTTTGGAGAAGTTTCAGTCTGGTTTTAGGATGAACCACAGCACAGAGACAGCCCTTTTAAAGATTTTAAATGACACCAGGTTAAACTTAGATAACCATAAACTCACAGTCTTGGTACTACTGGATCTAACCGCCGCCTTCGACACAGTAGACCATCACATTTTACTAAACAGATTGAGGAACCTGGTCGGACTGTCTGGCACTGTTTTAAACTGGTTCACCTCTTATCTCACAGACCGAAGCTTCTTTGTAAGTATGGATACTTGTTCCTCAAGAATACATAAGATTAAGTGTGGGGTTCCCCAGGGGTCAATTTTAGGCCCAATTCTTTTTAATCTCTATATGCTTCCCCTGGGGGATGTCATCAGGAGGCACGGCATCAGTTTTCACAGCTATGCCGATGATACACAGCTGTACATCGCCGTGTCTCCTGATGACACAGGGCCAATTGATGCCCTTTTTAACTGTATTTTAGACATTAAGTCATGGATGGCAGAGAATTTCCTTCAGCTCAACCAGGACAAAACTGAGGTTCTAGCCATTGGTCCTGAAGGCCAGAGAGAGAAACTTTTACCTAAATTATGAAATTTTAAACCCTCACAATCTGTAAAAAATCTGGGTGTGATTTTTGACTCTGAGCTCAGTTTTATTCCACATATTAAAAACATAACAAAGGTAGGTTTTTACCATCTGAAGAATATAGCCAGAGTCCGCCCGTTTCTCTCTCAGGCCAGCACGGAGGTGCTGATGCATGCTTTTATCTCATGTAAGTTAGACTATTGTAATGCCCTGCTCTCTGGTCTTCCTAAAAAGAGTATCCATAACCTTCAATTGTTGCAGAATTCAGCAGCACGAGTGCTGACGAGGACCAGAGGGCGGGAGCACATCACACCAGTTTTAAAATCGCTGCATTGGCTCCCCGTCCGTTTCAGGATCAATTTTAAGGTTCTTTTATTAATTTTTAAATGTCTTAACGGTCTCGGGCCTTCTTATTTATCTGACCTGCTTTTATTATATCAACCCTCACGGACCCTGAGGTCCTCTGGCACTGGCCTTTTAAGCATGCCACAAATTAGATCTAGAACACATGGGGAGGCGGCTTTTAGTTATTATGGTCCCCGACTGTGGAACAGCCTGCTGCAGAACCTCAGGGCTACAGAGACTGTTGATGTTTTTAAGAAGAGGCTTAAGACTCACCTTTTTAATCTAACTTTTAACTGATCTTCTACTATTTTAGTTTATCTTATTTATTTTACTTTAGCAAGCTTTTAATTCATCTCTTTTATTCATTTATTTAATTTTTGAGTATCTAAGATTAACTTTGGAATATTTTATCAATTTTACTGATTTTGTATACTTCCTACGTTATTTTACCATATCCTTGTTTTTATGTGTTTTCTTCAGTTTTAGCTCCAGTGTCTCCTTGTGGGGGTCTTCCACACCGGGAGCGATGTCTGGCCTGCTGGTGGGGGTGCTGTCCCGTGGAGGGCACTGGCCCGGGTGGCTGGTGGGCTCCGCACCTTGATGTGGGGCCTCCTGTCTGCCCTGGCCAGAGTGGTCTCCGCGGTGGTGCTCCCAGTGGTCACAGGCCGTGGTCGCTCTCGGTGTGGTTGGCCCCCACATGTAGCGTTGACCTCACCTCATGCCTCGGTGCCCAGCCATGTCTCTTAGTGTTGGTCAGTGTGTGTGGGTGTGTGTGTAGGTTTGTGTGTGCCCATGTATGTGTGTGCTTGTGTGTGTGGGTATGTATATATATGCTTTGTGTGTTTTATGTATTTATGTTAGGGTGGAGGGGTGGGTTTTTGGTCTCGGGATTTTTCTTTGTTGTTTTAGCCTCTGTGAGGCACTTTGTGTTACCATTGAGTATGAAAAGTGCCATATAAATAAATTTGAATTTGAATTTGAATTTGAAAGGAGTACCTTCAGTGGGAGACTCATACCACCAAAATGCACCACTGAGCGCCACAGGAAATCATTCCTGCCTGTGGCCATCAAACTGTACAATTCCTCCCTCTGAGTGGCCCTTGGACTATTCACCCAGTAATTTCTTATATATTCATACAGTTCTCCAGTTCACACAACTTAAATAATTACTCTGTGCAATAATTTAGCTAGTGCAATAACTGTAAACTGTTAAATATGCAATTTCTGTCAATCTCATACCACAATGCACATGTACATAATCCTTAATTTTGCACTACTTTTCCAAATTTGTTCTATTTTTCTTTTCAGAAAGCAATGCACATACCTTACCATCACTGTATATAGTCTGTTTATTATCTATTTTTACCATCTGTGTATATTTGATAGGTTAGATATATATTTTTAAACTTCTCACTATATTTTTATTCTTATTTTATATTTTTATATTTTTTATATTTCACTTCTATTTGCACTATATCTTTCTTGATCTTGTAAGGAGCACCTGTAACATCAACAATTCCCCCTCGGGGATAAATAAAGTATTCTGATTCTGATTCTGATTCTGATAAAATGCTTTGAGAACGGACAATATATTGTTGGATGGGTCTATGATGGACCCACCTGACAATAGTGGTGGTCCCCAGGTTGCTCCTAGTCAGAATGGTGGTCCCTGGGTCAAAATCAGTTGAAAACCCCTGCTTTAGATGGTAGTTTGAGCCTGACATGTAGGCTTTGGGAGGAACAGTCTAGTTACCTTTTGAACCGGCCTCAGAGGAACGAGACTTCTCCTTTAGGAGATCCCGCTCCTGTTTTAGTAGTCTGTTCTCTTCCTTAAGGAGACGAATCTCCTCTTTGAGGAGCCGGTTCTCTCCCTTTAGCTGGTTCAAGTCCAACTTGAATTTTTCCATGGTTCCACAAGAACCGCCTCGAACCTCTTCAAATGAAAAAGATGCGCAAAGATGTATTAAATACTTAGGATTGTATTTGTTTCAACGTGTTAACAGTCATAGGCTGTTCTATTTCAGTTAGACAAAGCTTTGTAACTAAGCCTTGCCGAGCCACAAGGCCCATAGGGCAGGAGCCTATTTCCTGTTTCTTTAGCATGAGGCAGCTTTGTGTACATTACAAGTCCACCCCCTGGACATGATGCTAGTATGTCGCAGGGACTCAATCTATATCCAACCCGGGATGCAGAGTGCCAGGATTTTTATTTGTTATGTCCTGACCAAGGGTCGAACATCAACCTCCCAGTCTGAGGGCGGACTAACCACAAGGACACTGAACTTTGTAGGTGCACAGAATACCAAGGCGTGTGTGTTTGCACGCACGCACACATACATACACACACACACACACACACACACACACACACACACACACACACACACACCTTGGTATGGAATGATTGTGGTGGTGGTGGTGGTGGGGTGGGGGGGGGGGTGGCACCAGACAACCTTGTGCTATACGATACCACTCTATGTATAACCATGATTGAATAAAATTCTTACCTCCGATATCTGACTCCACCTCCTCCAAGTTGTTTTCGACTGGCAAAGTCTTCTTCTTGTTTTCTTCTTTTTTTTCCCCTCTTCGGGTTTGTGTTTGAGACATGACTCTGTGGGGTAAAATAAACAAATTAAGATAATTTAACAAAGCTGTATCTGTTATACAGTATGATATATAAATCAAATTTGAGCTGATTAATAATATTTGTCATTTTTGTTTGATCTACATTAACCACATGAATATTTTCAGTCACTCAAATGCATATACTGTCGACGCGTTTTAAGCTTGTAGATCAGCTATTTCTTTTGACATTTTTTAATCTGAATCCTGAATTATTTTCTTTTTACTATTTTTGAATTGGAATCGGGAAAATTTACATTTATTCATTTTTAAATTAAACTTTGTTCTTATGCTAACATTATGAACTTCAATTCAAATACAATAAACAAAAAATATATAATAGGCGTTAATATAGACTGAAGTAATAAAAGAGGGTCATGTTTGCATGTTTTGAATTGTAACCGCAGAAATAAATAAATAAATCGGGTGAAATAACAATGTTTAACATTTAACTTAAATCTCCCAAGCTCTTTTGAGAACCCCCTGGGGTCCGATTCACAGGTTGAGAACCACTTGATTGATTGATTGATTGATTGAAAAGTTTATTGAGAAAAAGGTACAGTTTCGTTACAGTACAGACTCACTGGTACAAGGTCAACTAAAATGAGATTACACATGAAAGCCTGAGCTTGTTTCAATTGACATTTTTTTAAACTCATAACATTGAGAAACATACAGAAAGAACGCAGTACTATGCAGAAAGTAGCATTCAAATGACACAAATACTGATCTAAATGTTGAGGGTTTAAGTGACTAACACGTTTAAAGCTAAACAAAGTAAAGCTTGGTAGTGCTTAACCAAACTCACTGTGCAATGGGGTAACATTTGATGTGTTCATTAAATTGTAAAACAGCCTACACACGAATAAATTAACCTCGCATTAACAGGCGTTCAGCAATCAGTCGGCCCAGTGCTCAGATCTAGCCTAGCCTACCAACGTTCCCCAATGTTGTTAGCTTTAGCCATTTTCACGTTAGCAACCATGGCATGCAAACCACAGTCAGCTTATATTAACTGTTAATGTTACAGTTATTTCTCGGGTACAATGTGTCACTTACCAAGGTGTTTTTCTTCCGTGGTTGGGAAAGCGGAGCACACACCGGGAGAATGTGGGTTTCTGTTACGACTCGAGTAGCGCGGTTGAAAGGAGTGAAGGAGAAATAAACAGTCGCACACAGCTTGTCACCGGCTGTTTGATTACAACTCCTGGTTCCGTGTTTCCCCTTCACGTTGGTGACGTTGCATACGCATGTGCATACGTCATTACGCTCTGGAGACGTTCAATAGCCCAAATCCCCCGCGAAGATAGGAGCGCCAGCAAAAAAGCGCCACGAGCTGTTCAAGCTTCTTACTGTGTAGGTATGGTGTAGGCAGACTAGGCACTGATTTATTGATTGATTGATTAATTGATTGCTTGATTGAAAGGTTTATTATAAGTTTGCATAGGGAAAAAGGTCAACTAAGAAGGAGATTACACTATCAAGCCTGAGCTTATTTGTTTCAATTGAGATCCTTTGTTTTTTAACCCAGAAGAAGGCAATTTCTTAAAAAAAAAAAAAGTCACCCATGACTTTTAATAAGAAAACTCCTGCAAAATACAGCACAAGGAGGAAAAACCTCTGATACGGTGGCTTCAGAGGGAGAGGCTGTTGGCCAGTAAAAAAAGATGCCCAGTTTGCCACAGGCAAATGAAGTTCAAAAAAACAAACACAACCAAAGATGGATATCGGTGGTAAGTGATGAAGCATTATCATTGCATTATCATTATCTTATCATTATCTTCTTTATTGTTATATATATGTGTGTGTGTGTGTGTGTGTGTGTGCGTGTGCATGTGCGCGTGCACGTGCATGCGTGTGTGTGTTATACATTTATTTAAAATGATAACACATTTTAAATAATCCTGTCTGTGACCAAACTGGCCATTTTCTAAAAAAGCTATAATGTTTCAGTGTGCAATACACCTCCCAATCTATAGTCTCATTGTTGAAAGCAAATGGAGAACAGAAAATGGCCATCCATCAGATTAAATTGCTTTTTATTGAACTATACTTTAGATACGAGTAGTCCTGTGGGAGCATACAATATTATAACATTCCGTGCCGGGGGTTAAGCACTCTATATTTCAATATGAACGTTTTTGTAGATGTAAGGGGCAAAATGTAGAAAGGGGTAAATGTTTTCCTCCTAACAAGGGACATGACCATGTTTACAATCTCATATAGGTTTACTCTTGAGAATCTTATGTTACTACTTAAAATTATATTTACAGGTGTGGTATGTTATGTTACAGGAGCTGCAGAAGGTCATCACACAGGGGCAGGGCAATAACAAGGTCCATCAGAGATGGATCCATTTTCTCTGGATCACACATCCCATTACAATCATGGATGCAGATTATGCACAGGTTGGATGTTTCTCCTCCCTCATCACTTCAATTCAAATGGTCTCTCATTCTCTCATAAGCTGTGTAATTGTATTTTGTTACACAATAATTAATTATTTTGTGCATTTCATTTTAGCTTTGACCATTCCAATCAGGTAGACCTAATACAGTACATGCAAATACCACATGTAAACAGTGTCTCTTAACATGAATAGCCAAATGCATACTGACATATTACATAGAGCAGTGGTCCCCAAACCTTGTATTTCAAAATCCAAAAGCCAAATTATATGTTTGCCCAGATCGCAAACTTGTGAACATAGCAGATTTACAAGCTCTGAATGTGTTCGCACCGCAATGTGAACTTGTAGATCAGCTATTTTTTACTACTTCTATTGGTTATCTAATTTATGGAATCTTAGTTTTCTTTCATGTATTAAGGAAGTTAATGAGAAATCAGTGCTTGTTTGTTTTTTTAAAATCATGAAAACTTACGTATGCTTTTTTGAGGAATGTTTTTGAAAAGGTTTTGAAATAATAATAATAATTAGGGGACCCATGTATTTATTCGTGACCCACAAATGGGTCCTGACCCAATGTTTTGGAACCATTGACATAGAGTACACATTCTAAAGAAATTCAAGAAATCACGCACGTGCATCCATCCCAACATTTACAATATGCACAATGGATATTGTAGCAACAACCTATTTATATAAGGACCCCTCCCTGTCTACAAAACTATCCTATCCCTGTAGCTAATATGTTGATAGCAGTTGTCCTCCTTTTTTTGGCTCAGCTTGGCACAGGGATTGAGGCTAAGACATGTGGACATGATAGAAGATGGTGTGTGTGGGAGCCCCAAGTCTCTCACCAGGTGACAACCCTACTCCGTGAAATATGCTGTAAAGCAGTGAGGCGGATGGAGAGAAACCGGAAGATGAGGATCGGAGGGAGAAGAGCGTTCGTCGCAATAGACGAGAGCAAGTTTCGACACAAAAGAAAAGTAAGGTTTTATACGTTACTAAAACAGGGACAATAGGTTATAAACACAGGCACTCAGCATCAAAGGGTTGGACTGGGGGGTGCCTGCTGGGTTACTGGTCCGGGCGCATTCTATATGGGCTGTGATGCCCAGGCGGCGTCACTGGTTCGATTCCCGAGCCAGACATTTGCCGCACTTCTCCCCCCATCTCTCTCCCCCTTTCCTGTCAGACTACTGTCCTATCCAATAAAGGCAAAAATGCCCAAAAACTAATCTTAAAAAGAAGAAGAAAAAAAAAAAAAAAACATCTACAACCTGTAAAAGGTTAATCTCCATGGTGATGTAACTGCCAGAAACGTTATGAAAATATAAATGGATCCTTTAAAATGCTTCAATTTAGCTGCTAAAATGTTGTGTGAAGAACAGTGAGTCTGTTCTTCATTGTCTTCAGACAAAAGTCTTGCAGGTACTGGGCGTGTGAGATATAGAAATCAGGGGCATTATTGGCTTTCTTTGACATTACCCATGACTACATTCATATACCACCTCTTGATCCATGTCTCAAACTATGCCATGTGGGGGCAGTTAATTTGAATAGAAGACCCTCGAAATTGTTGAAAAGTCCCCAAATAAATGTATTTTATTTATGTATTTTTATGTATTTAAATTTAACTAGAACATTCAGAAATGGTGCATTTTAGGTGGACAGCCGCCATTAAGCATGACATTTTGTTTATTTTCAGTATGGACGTGGATGACGTGGCAACACCTGGCGACGGCGGTCCTGGGTATTCGGGATGATGGAGGTCAAGGGGTCCCGTAGACGCCCGGTGCTGAAACTTGTAGAAAACCGATCGAGGAGAATCTTGCACCCGATAATTCTCAAATACGTTAGACCTGGAAGCCAAATAATCAGTGATTGTTGGCGTGCATACGACAGGTTGGCCAGGGATGGATATATTCACTACCAGGTGAATCATCGGCGGTACTTTGTTCACCCTGGGAATGGTGCTCATACACAACACATTGAGCGTGCATGGAGGAGCTGTAAGGAGAACATATACCGCTACAGGGGGAACCTATCAGAAAGTGCTCTCAAGATGAACTTGAAGTTCATTGAATGGAACCAGTGGCTGGGGAAAGAGCATAGGGAGGGCATCTTAGGCCGCTTGTTTAAAGATATAAGAGCATGTCACAAAGTGTAAGCCGAAATGAGGGGGCCTGGTGAAGCACCAGCCATGTGATATCACATTATCATGTGTCTGCTGCAGACCGGTCTGGCCCATGTGGGTGCTTGCACTAGGTGGGTGTTTTCACTTTTCAGAGACCAAAAAGTGGAATGCCCACCCAGTGCTTGGGGCCAGACCGGTCTGCAGAAAACACATGATGATGTGAATTCCCAAGACTGGGACTGTTTACTTAGTAATTATTATTTATAGTTATTATTTATCACTGTTATTTTTATTTTATTTTTATTTATTTTTTGAAAAAGAAGTCTATTCTGATAAAAAAAAAAGTGCCTGACTGTTAAAAATTTGCACTGTTTTTGAAATTGTTTTATAAGAATTTGAAATCCATTGGATTAAAACGTTTATCTTTGGCAGCTCACTTGTTTTTGCATATCTGTCACAGCGAGGTGTTTTTGAGTGAGGAAGTGTAATAATAATGCATTCATCTTAATGTAATTTGATGGCTGGTGATGGTGGTTTTTGATGGGAACTCTTATCTCCTGACAGATACAGTGTGCTGTTCAGGGGGAGAATCAGACTCACAGACACTGTATCATAGACACTGGTCGGTTTTGGGGCATTTTCGGTCCAAGTGTCTTGGGTAATGTGATAGTTTCCTAGTTACGGGCTAAATACTGAGTAATTACCAGGTAATAACATGGAAACAGACCTCACTTCCTTTTACAGTACAGTTGCACTTTAATAAATATGTAATTTCCAGGTAGATATTTTTCTATTTACTGGGTAACGAATGAGTAATTACCAGGTAATAGCATGGAAACAGACCTCACTTCCTTTCGCAGTACAAATCCACTTTAATAACTAGGTACCTTCTAGGTAGGTATTTTTCTAGTTCCTGGGTAACAAATAAATAATTACCAGGTAATAGCATGGAAACAGGCCTCACTTCCTTTTGCAGTACAGTTCAACCGTAATTACCAGGTAAATGTTGTAGTTACTGGGTAAATACTAAGAAGTTACCAGGTAAGTAGTAAAAAACCAGTTGACTACTAGGGAAATACATGGCGTAAATACCTAGTAATACCTAGTAAATACTCTTCATTTCCTAGTAATTACATGGTAATTATCTAATAGAAACTTATAATGACTTGGTAATTACACCTGTTAGCCAATAGGAAAGTAATTGGTAGTGTCATAATAATTTCTGTGTAAATTTCACAGTATTTACTGTGTATTTACCAATACAATACATAGCCTTCCTTGGTAGTTGTCAGGTACAATTAAAGGGTAGGTACTGTGTAGTTATGAAATAAATACAGTCAATAACCTGATAATTACATGGTAGTTCACATGGTAATTTTGCAGTTATTGCTGGGTATGTTATCTGGTAGTTACTAGGTACCTATTTGGTAAGTGGCTGATAAGTACTTTGTAGTTTCCATGTAGTTATTAGGAAAATACTTGGTAATTACTGAGTAAGTAATTGGCAATTATCAAGCTAGCAAGATTGTAATTGTTAAATAAATACCTAGTAGTTATTATTATTATTACATGTGTTTGATGAGTAGTTATTAGGTAAGTATTATATATTTACTAAGTAAGTACAGTGTGAATAATAAGGTTTTTACCATGTATTACTTAGAAATTCTCAGTAATTGCTATTTATTACCTTGTAGTTACTTGGTTGTTGTCAGAAAATTACTTGGTACTCATGAAGTAAGTACATTATTAATTACTATGCAATTACCTTGTAATTACTTTAAGAAATACCCAGTAATTACTAATTATTACATGTAGTTGTTAGGAAATAATATAATAATTACTTAGTGAGTACCTAGTAATTAATCACATAGTCACCATATAAATACTTTATAATTACTCAGTAATTACTTCTTATTACCTGCTGTTACCAGGTACTTCTTAAGAAATTACTTGGCATTTACCTAGTAAGTACCTGGCAATTAACAAAATAGTTAGTATATAATTACATTATAATTACCCAGTAATTAATAATTATTACCAGGTAGTTACTTGTATTTGCCTGGAATTGACTTGTAATTACTCTAAAAGTACTAGGTAATTACCAATATAGTTAGCTTGTAATTACATGGTAATTTTACAGTAACTACTCCTTATTACGTGGTACTTACCTGGTAATTACCATTTAAATGCATGGTAATTACAGTACCATAAAAGGAAGCGTTACCCATGATTGAATATAATTTCCAGAAAATGAACATCACTGATTCACTGTTGATATGTGACACTTAAACAGGTAACATTAGCGCGTTTCCACCGCAGGAACTTCAGGGTAATTTTACGGGGCCGGGGCCATTGGCGCGTGTCTCCACTGCAGGAACCTTCCCCAAAGGGCCATTTGCAGGAACCTTTACGGGGCCGAAAGGAGTCCACGCCTGGGGCTAGGTACTCAGATCGGCCCGGAAAAACTCCAGAGTCGGGCTCCAGGTTTACTCTGTGCTGATTAGTCAAACTCAGAGTGGGACGTGATGCAAAGAGAAAGCCCCAAAATAAGTGGCATTTTTTAAATCCAGCGTTATTTTAAAAAAAAAGTGTCTTCATGCCGAAAAAAGAGAATAAGCCAGTAAAAGACGTATGAGAGTAGTAGTAGTAAAATATGCGACGATCGAAACGGCAATTTAAAAACCCAGCTTTATTAGAAAGCACAAGGGCTGTTAAAAAAAAACAAACAACAACAACAACAAACAAAAAATGCCACACAATCACTGCGCGATGATCGAAACTGTTGCACATCGCCACAAGAGCCCAGCGGGTCCTGGTCTGCAGTGGAGACATGACCGCTGAGAGGGCTGAGTGAGAGGAGGGTTCCTGTAGAAATTCCTACCCCCTCCCTTTACAGGAACTCCTGTAGTGGAAACGCACCTATTGAGGCTTCAAAGCTGCGATTTATAAGATCTACCAACTCGCAAACATCAATTATTATCTGAACATATTTGGCTAGAACTTCTACTGAGCAGACTCACAGTATTTACGTTTAACTCAATGATGAAAACCTTGTGAAATTTGATCCTATAACTGCTCGTAATTGAACCGCAAGTTTTGGAAATATTGTGCTTAACACACTGGCAAGTCAGTGCTGATGCTGCCATTACATCTTTGGTGCAGTGGACTGCTTGGATGTTTCACCTTTCTGATGTGTTCAATGTTCATACAATTTCAAATTTAATTTGTGTTGTGTAATGTTGTGTTTTAGAATCAAAACAGAGGTATCAGGGTCTGTGAGAGTCCCTAATTAATATATATGCCACAGGTATTAACTTTTACACCAGGACCGCAGGTAACATCAATTTGAGAATGAATTTTGTCACCTTCACTGTTAACACCAAGTCTATTGCCCATGACACAAAATACACTATTTAAACTAACACTTTTAAACCTCCTTTTGGAAAAGAATTTCAATAAATATCTGTTTATGCCAGTTCTTAGTGCTTATGTAGGTGTAGGTGGCATCAAAACCTTATGGATACTGCTTCCAGTAAAGGGTTACCAAAATAACTACTTACCAAAGTCTTTTGTCCTTTGTCTTTGGAGTGAAAGCAGTATGTATGCCATACAGTGGTGCAAACTGTTAAAACAACAACATACTAATGTTAGCATTAATGTTGTAATGATTCACAAAATTATGGTTTTTTTAACTTAAAGGTGCATTGCAGAAGATTCCAAAAATGGTTGTTTTCGGCGCCACCAGTAATGTCACGTGAACTGTTGCTCTCTCGCCATACGTCCTCATAGGCATGAGTGACATTCAGACAGATTTCATTGGATAAAATGTTTTTTGTGCTTATGTGGACTCATTGTGCTGGATGTCACAATGTTCAGTAATTTCATGCACTTAGAGCGACACTATGTAGTTTTTCGACCTTAAATGTTTTTTTCTTCATTTCTTGATTTGGAAAAGAACATGCTGTGTTCCTAATGAATGTTCTTGTGTAAATTTTAAAGCTATGAGGATTTTAAGCTTTATCCACTTTTTAAACATACTTATTTTGAACACAACTATAAGTTTGTCAACCCTGAGAACTGTCTTTCTATAAGCAAACACAGTGTACATGTGTAATGCAACATGTCGATCTAAGAATTTTTATACAAACCTTCACATCTTAGCCCCCACCACTTCAATGAGGAAAATGGCCCACGACAAACTGAGCATTTTTCAAATGAGCCCAACTTCTTCAGAACACGATGTGTCTTGCAATCTAAAAGAAAACACATATTGAAATTTATTGTGTAAATACAGATCTTAATTTTTTTACTTGGATAACTTCCTCTAGGGGGCTGAAATCTAGCCTTGCAATGCCAGCTCAAATCCCGTGAACTCACATCTGGTTTTACCTCAAGATATTAGTCTGGAAAGAAGCACATATGAGTAGCTTAGATCTGACAAGAACTCAGTTCAATCAGCATATGACTTTGTTTTCAAAAAATATTTTTTCTCCCACATTTATAAACTATTTAGAATGTTTTTTTTCTCTGGTATATTAGTATTGACACTAGGGGTGTAACGATTAACTCGAAATCCAATGCATTGGACCTTAATGTGTTAGATATGAGTGCATCGGTTCGGACGGCCTGTATCGGTAAAAAGCTGAACGTGAATCGGACAAAAATCGATTCAGCTCTAGCGTATCGATACATCTCATAAGGACCTGCATATGTTTAATTTTTGGCATCAATGAAGTGTCGTTTTAACTTTCCTCCGTTTTCTCTCTCTCCTCCTACCTCTGCCTGCACCGCTCTCCGCTGAACGCCGCGCTCACACTAAACAAGCGCTCCCTCCTCCCTCTCCTGTGTCTCCTCTTCATCTGCTCAAAACAGGCCGCGCTGAAAACAGCGACAGAAACATTGTACCGCGTCGCACCACCAAACTTTCAGAACGTGCAGGTGTAGAATAAGTTTGTGTTTTATAAGAAAGATGAGAGACACTGCAGATCATTTATGTAAAACGTGTCTGACAGCAGAGAACAGAGACACGAGTCTGACCCACAGAGACATCATGTGACGGTGAGAGCAGGTAACACGGAGCATCACTGTTCAAACACACTGATCAGAACCACAGAACTCTTCATATGAAACAGAGCAGCTGATCATCTTACTGCAAAAATACTTTATACAGTTTTAAACAGTTTCAAGTTTGTTCAGATTCTCATTTAGGCTGCAGGATCTCATTTACACATGACATTCATAAGATGTTAACACCACTGTAATGTCTCCTCTCTGTCTCTACTGTTACTATACTTAGTAAAAATATCTGGATGTCTTTTTGCAACTAATAGCACTCTACAAATGTAGCATTAATAAAAATGTAAAGATTCACACATTGCATTTTCTTGTATTGCATCATATCGAATCGTATCGTGACAGAGCTGAATCGTATCGAACCGAATCGTTGGTCATTTAAAAATTTCTAAGATATATCGTATCGTGATACGTACCAAATCGGTCTCAGTCAGTGAGATACACACCCCTAACTGACACATTTCAGCTTAATTTGAATGTGAATTTGAATGTTATTAATTGATATCCGGGGGGATATCAGGCCTGTCCTGAGCCAGCACCACAGTGTTAAGCAGGCTCAACAGCTGATCAAATTTATTGTAGACTGATCGGTTCGTTGTAAAACGTGTTTATTGATGTAATGTGGTGATTTTTGTACATACAGAGCCCCGAGGCAGCGCTGCTCTTCTGAAGCTTCACTTTTCATTCAAACAAACTAATGTGACTGCCACAGCTGTTCGATTTCATGAGACCAACATGTATCTCCTAAAAATAATTTCACCAGCTGGCGGTAAACCTCTAAAAATCTGCGGGTAAGTTGATTAGCGATCGTTTTCTCCTTTAGGGTGACGACACAGGTTCAATCACCTCAGGAGATGGGCTGCTGCCTCTTAGACGACTCACTGCTCCCGGTCGCTGCTCCCACAGCTGGAGCTTCACTTCTCCGAAAACGTCGGAGCAAATTTCCAAACAGGCATCATGTGGATAAACTAACCGCATATTAAGGATCTAAACGGTTTAATTTCTCGCATCAAAAAAATATTAAAACTTAATAAAGTGATGTATTAACAGCGCTACAGTGGGAATTAAAACAGCTTTTAGCAGCTTTACTGCTATCGCTCTCGGTTGCCGCGAACTGCATTCTTTGAAACTTGTATACTGTATTCCGCGGTGTGAACGGCGTCTTGTGTTCAACAATGGCTCTGCCAATTCTCACCCCTATTTGTCCTCCTCATTCCTCCTGAATTCTCTTGCTTTCTTCTCTTCCTTCCTCTCTGTTCTTCAAAAGCTTAAATAGATTATAATGAAAATGAAAACAATTCGATTGTGTAAATGAAGGATACACACACACATCAACTTGTATTGTATCCCCGTCAAATGATTCACTACTTATAATAAGGTTTTTGCCTGGTACATCCTTCCTCTATTATATTTTACATATAGATTTCTTACCATCATTGCCACTGCCTGGCCTCTTGGCTTTCTGCTGTGATCCAACCATTTTGTGGAAAAATAAAACAAAATCACAATTAAACACACAAAGGTAACACAGCCATAACCGAAACATCAGTCATAAAAGAGTAGATTACGGGTAGCTATAGAGAAGAGGAAAGCAAAACCCATCAGTCCTGGAAGAATTACATCTCCAGTACCTATGACATCTACAGGACTTTCAGGTCTAATGCTACTGTGGCAAATTGGCCCAAACATCACGAATAAGCACACAAAACACACAACAAGGGTTATGAAACCATACCAAGTCTTACTCATATACAGAAGCAGAAAGTGAGCATTGTTTCAGGTCATGTTAAAACACTTCCTGCATTTAAAGGAACACAGACAAATGTACTGACAAACCTCTTCAGGGAGCACTGTGGAAGAGACGACTGGTGTGCGGCCTCTTGACGGAGAGGAGACTGGTGTGTGGAGGACAGGTTTCTCGATTGTAGCTGGAGCCATAGGCTGATGGAGAGGCAAAAAGGGAGAACCAGAGGAGAATGAAAGAGGGAGACATGGCAGAGTTATTTTAATGTAGAACATGTGTTGCTGAAATACTGAATTTGACATTGAGCAGACATATCAAACTTCCGGCCCGCGTTTCAGTTATATCCGGCCCGCAAGAATATATTGTATCCCTATCAGAGAGAGGATACCGAGAGGATGGAAAGAGGACAGAGGGAGGAGACAGAGAGGGGACGGAGAGAGGAGATGGAGAGGAGACAGAGAGAGGAGACGGAGAGAAAAACCTCATGCAATGCTGCAGTCATCTTCTAGTATACTATTCATTGTTTTTAAAAAATATATTAAATTGGTCAAATGTACTATACCTTGGATATGTGATGTCTTTGGCAAGAACGCCATGGCAGGTTTTCTCCTCCATAGTCATAACTGATTTCTTGCCCTTCCTCAATGTCCACGATGGCAAACAAACACAGAGTGGGTACACCATCCACCTCTATTTTTTTCATTTTCGCATTTGGCTTTTCTGAATCATTCACCAATCGGCCAAGGGTCCCATCTTCACTTCAAGCGTCAATGCTACACGGGTTACAAGAATCAATTATTAAAAATGTTAACAAAATTGTGGTCCAGAAGCAAGAACATGATTGGCAAGCATTTCAATCACCCAGAAATTTCTGCATTTGTGGTTTGGCTTTAGGTCAAGAATAACATTCTGCAATTCAGGCTACTCACCAATAATCCGTTCCTTTGTATTTAAAGAAGAATGTATACTCATTTGATACTTGAGTCCTCTTCAGAACTCCTCTGTACTCCAGAATGAATGAGCCTTTCCCAATTGGCTCTGATGCAAACACACCTCGTCCTATCAAAAAATAAACAACAGTTAATGGAAATGAGCGTAATAAAAAAGTGAAATTATTAGATGAAAAGTTGAAATTATGATAAAAATGTCAATCATGGGGAAGAAAGATTAAATTCGTAAGATCTGCTAACTCACCCACATAAATCCCCGGCTCATAAAACCGAGTGAAAATGACTTTCTCTAATGCATTTCCTCATATGCCAAACACTGGCCTCAAACACCCTGAACATGCAAACACAAAAAAACACACATGCCATACTGAACCTAAGTCATATACAGAAGCAGTAAGTTAGCATTGTTTCAGGTCATTTTAAAGGTGTAGTTAGCGATGTGGGAGAAAATGAGTGGAGAGGTTGTTGATATTTCAAGTGTAAACGAATACAGACCCACCCCCTCCCTTCATACTCCACCCCGGGCTCCACCCCCGAAGTTCATGGACGCGCATTGTCATAGAAACAGCCGTAGAAACAACGTAGCTGACCAACATGGCGGAGGCTGGACCGTCCAGTGCTCGAGGGGGTGGACCCATGTTTTGGTGGCTCGGTCCGAGCTGAAATTCAGAGCCCAGGCTGTGTATTGAAACCAGATTTTTTTTTTCAGTATGCTCTTAGAAGTGACAGCTTGCGGATAGTGAGAAGAAATACGGTGATTTTGACAAAAACAATACATCGATTATGATCGCTAACTATACCTTTAAAGCACTTCCTGTGTTTGAATCTACACTGACACAGTGTACTGACAAACCTCTGAGTAAGACTGTGAGAGACACGCCTGCTGTGTGCAAAACCCGACCACAATTGACCAAAAACTACTAAAACTGACATGAAAATTGACCAAATACCAACCAACAGATTAAACACTGACCAAAAATTGATCCAAAAAAACGTTGAATTATCTTTAAAAATATGTTAAATGCTCACAGTCCAGAATCTACGTTATAAAAAGTAAAATTATGATTTTTAAAAAATGTCATTCTTGAGGAAAATAATGAAATTGACAAGATCTGTTAACTCACTCATCAAATATTATCTCAACATTACTGGACAGATTCACAATATTTACTGTTTTTTCCTCAATGACAAGAGGCATTACTTGATGAAAACACAGTGAAAACCAAGATTTAAAATCATGCAAAACTGTGATGTGACATACTGTATTTTATTGTATGACCTTGTACGCTTCACTCTGTCCTCATAAACCATTACTGTGCCACACACAAACACACACAAGTCTCTGTACTAAAGTATTGGTTCTCACTATTGTCCTCATATGTCCTCATATGCCAAACACTGGTCTCAAACACCATGAACATGCAAACACAAAAAAAAAACACACACGCCATACTGAACCTAAGTCATATACAGAGGCAGTAAGTTAGCATTGTTTCAGGTCATTTTAACACTAGAACCGCCAAGACAGTCTGACAGACCATTTGGGTTTTTCTAATCCAAATAACTTTGTTAAAAAAAAAACTACAAGCCTCTCATTCTGTGACTTTTCCTAAATATGTGTTTTGTATGTTTTTTTAAGCTTATAAGGTGCTTAAATAAAACACAAAAGATTTCTGAGCATTTATACCTCCGACCGCCACAGCGGTCACATAGACTGCACATAGGTCACCAGGTGCAAAGTGATACATTTCGCAGTCTTGTTTTCCCGCGGCAAAGTTTTTTTTTTAATTAGTTTTTATTTATATTTATATATTCCATATTCATACGCAGGAACAGTCGGAACAGAGAGAGACAGAAACACAGAGGGAGGGATACAGACAGTCACATGGACAGAGTGACAGAGTTTGAGAGCTTTTGCCCGAGGTGTAAGCCGTTGGTACCGCTGCGCTCTCTGAAGGCGCTAATGCCGTGGCGCTTTCCAGGGTGCTGATCCTGCCTTTGTTCATTTGTTTGTTTGTTCGGTACTGTTTCACTGTTATTTTCTGCAGTTATTTTTGCACAAATTCGTACTTCGTAATTTGACAGTGCCCACAGATAGCCTTTTGGGGGGCGTAGGGATTAATATTTTCCATAAAATAGCATTTTCTATCCTGGGAACAGAATAGAAACTATCCTGCACTATCCCGATGTATGTAGGTTCAAAACCTGATCACTTTAGTGTTTTATCTGATGGTATTAATAATTATTACTGAGGCAGAACGTCATTTCAACATTAATCAACAATATAATGAACATAATATAAACTGCGCAGCTGCGTGCAGCTTGACTTTCGCTGCGACTGCATGTGAGGATGAAATGCCAACTTCAGCCTGTGCTCTGTCGCTGTCTGAACGAACAGCCCCGTGGAAGTGAGATTTTACAGTTATCCATATTTTAATCTAACGAAATTCGTTAAAACAAGTCATTTGGTGTTTTCAAAGTCATGATATTGAACTGAAACAGGTTCCACTCTTCGTTCCCATTCACAGGCTGCTGCTGAGCGCAGCAGACGTCTGTCACCGCGCGCACTGTGATGTTCAATATCGTAGTTAATTATCACTGAAAGTTAAAAAGCAAAACTCTAAAAAAGCTCTCACTCACTTGGCCTGGGGCTTTGGATACATTCTTCGGGAGATTTTGGCGTCTTTCTTCAGTGAGGGGCGCTTTTTGCAACAGCCAACTGCTGACGGTAAATCCATCATATTTCACCCCGACGTGTGTTGAATAAAGTATAAATCCAGTGATCTTGAAGCTTTGAGCTTCACCTGGAATTTTATGAGGTTCTAAATGTTGCAGCGAACATAAGTCCAGTGGATTTTATCCCTCCAGCGCAGCGCACAGTTTGCATCTTCATTGTTTAATATTTTGAAGTATTTCTACACAAAGCTGGTGTCAGACATATGGTGTTGTGTGTCTCATTCAGATGATCGAGCAAAATGTTTCTGTATTAAGTGCATTAATGATCAGAAGTGCTTGAATTCGTGGCGATTTGTGATCGTTAATTGATTCATAAAAGCACCGGGTGTGCTTGGCCGGTAGCGCATATGAGCCATAAACCCCGACTATACCGGCTGGAAAATTAAATCTTGAGAATAATATAGCACATGCTATGATATTATGATGATACGGTAGACTAAAAGTTATGTATTATTTATTATTGTAGCGTGTATTTTAGCAATTATCCACTTTAATGGGAGATGTGAAGCAAAAAAAAAAATAAATAAATAAAAATTAAAAATTAAAAAAATGCGCGCAATAAAATAAAAAAAGCAACTAGTAAACTGATCTTAGACATTGAAAAGTTTGAGATCCTGCACTAGGCTGTGATATTTTGTTTATTTATCATAATTGCTGGTATAAAAAATGCATTCTTGGTGTGCTTCTGAGCACAAACAATGGAATTATGTATAGCGGTCTGGCTGACCGTTGCAGCGGTTGGAGGGGGTACTAGAATGCTGGCGGTCCTAGTGTTAAAGCACTTCCTGTGTTTGAATCTACACTGACATAGTGTACTGACAAACCTCTGAGTAAGACTGTGAGAGATACGCCTGCTGTGTGCAAAACCCGACCACAATTGTCCAAAAACAAACCAACAGATTAAAAACCAAAAACTACCAAAAATTGGAAAAAGAAATTAATATGATTCAAGCTTAATGTGATTTGGGGGCTTTGAGACACAAGACATCACAGACATCATCAAATCTCAAATTAAACACAGTACGTTAAGTACACACAGGGTTTAAAGCAAAAACTTACCTTTGGTTGGGCCATTGTATCTCCAGACACAAGACGCCTTGTCCTTCTTCAATCTCACGTGATGTTGTGCATCATGAATGGGGTCTAGTCTGCCTTGCCTCACTGCAAAATATAATAAGTCAGTCCTTACAAATATACAGCATTATCTGAACTCATGTTAGCAGTGGCCTAAAAAGGTATTACGCTAGGCACTGACACAGTTTAAGCTAGACGATGCTGAAGTTAGCTTCCAGCTTCCATCAGGCAGTTAAGGGAAAAACAATGTTGACATTTGCTTCTGGCTTAGACAAGAGGGATATTCCAGACAGGAGGTTCAACAAACTCTGAGTCTAACCCTGAACTCAGAGTATTGTTCGAGAGCAGCTGATCTGAATTAGTTCAATCAACTCTGAGTATGTTAAGCACCTGCAAAAAAGCCATCATCTATGGAGCTCAGATACAGTGATTCACCATGGTAATGGGTGAATAAAAAAAAAAGACCCTCCATTTTAATTCAGTAGACATATTAATGCATGTTTATGATGACTGTGCACATTTAATTTTTGGTGGAATGTGACAGGCCACAGATACATTACTTTTAAATAAATCTTTTCATCTTTAACGTGACAAGCACAGGAGCAGCTGAAGGTGAAGATTTTAAAAATCATCAGACATTATTGTATTACAACAATCTGATCCAGTGAGGGGACTGACACTTGAAATGAGGTTAAAATACAGTCGATAATAAATGTTAGATTACAAACATGTCTCATGTCTTTGATCTATATATTTTTTTTATATCTTCATCTATATGTTTCATCTTCAGTTGCTCCTGTGTTTCATCTCAGTTATTCCACCACTTTATCATCCAAGTCTGGTAAATAAATCCTGTTCATCACAAGGCCTATATTTTCTGCCCCCTGTCAGGAAATGACTTACCTAAAATTAATGGAGTATATTTTCACAACTACAAGGGCTGTATGTATAATCTTGGTCTCAAAAGAAAGGTAAGACATGTGAGATTACTACAGAAGTGTCAGAATCAAGATATGTGTTACTATGTCAGAGTAATTTCACCTGGAACACAGTAGAAAATGTGAATTTTTATCTCCTCCTAAAAAAACACAGTTTAGAGTTAAAATCTCTTTTGAATTATAGGATAGTAGCCCAATTCATCTAGGAATTAGTAAAGGGATATCTGATGAGTAACTGTGCAAAAGTGGATGCTAAAAAAGTGAACCTGAACAGTTTTACAGATGTTTTAACACAGACATGTCCAGCAACACCAATGATGACCCAGAAGGACGTGAAGCCAAAGATTGTGTATTGTAGCAAGATGCCTACTCCACTCTAAAGAGCCCCTCATCTTTATGAAAACGAACCAGGACCTTGTGATTCATTTCAAACTACTGAAGAGTCATAGTAGTACACATTAGCAGTGTTTTTTCAAGCTGGAATACAACTTTAGGCCACAAAACAGCAAAAGACATACTTTCTGATTCTGTGAAGGGTTTTTTTTTGCACTCTTTGGCGTCTAACGGCGTGTTCCCACCAAACGCGACGAACGCGATGTAATCGCACGTCAAATGAAATCGCGTCGCGCTACACGCTCCAGTTTTGACGCTGGTCCAATATGCCAAAAAAGGCCTCATCGCGGCATGGAGCCCGCCCAACAACAACATTTCTTCCGCCATTTCATTCTCTCGTCGACCATGGCTGAGATAACCACCATCGCTGCACTGTATCTGCTCTGGAGAAGTTCCCAGCTTCGTCTGCGGGCTAGGCGCAACAGACAGATACAGAACTTACCAGGTATTCCACACACCTCGCTCACGCTCACCCAGGCCCGGTCCCTTCTTGTTCCTGTCCCTGTAGAGGGGACCGGAACAATGATAAAGCTCTGGTGAGCGGTCACGGCCACGATTAGCTTTTCCTCCATTCTTTGATTCTTCACTGTAGTTTGAGCAGCAACAAGGAACACCAGGACGTCCGTACGTCAGCACGTCGGTGACGATCTCAATGCTGATAGGCTGTCGCGGCGCGTCTTCACGCGAATTCGCTGCAAAAGTTCAATTATTTCAACTCGAGCGATGAAGCGTCATCGTGCCGGGCGACGCGATGGAAGCATTTTCCGCGGCCAACACGTCCATCGCATCGCCCGGCGCGATGACGCGTCCAATCGCGTCTTTGCATTGACTTTACATGTGTGACGTGCGACAACGCGTCATCGCGTTTGGTGGGAACACCCTGTAACTTTTGTCGCACAGAGACGAGTCAGACATCTTTGTAATAAGCAGCAGCTCTACTTTCATATGACACATTGTTTGTGTGGTTTGCTTGAAGTGATGAGATTCGTAAAAGCACTAAATTGGACGTGCGCTTTTGTCGTGTTTGTTAAATGCCCATATTATTGGGGGTTTAAATTGTGTTTCGTTTAGGTGGCAATGCTTGATAGAGGCTTTTAGCTGAGTTTCTCCCGTCATTTTGGTATGCTATACATTAGGATTGGTGCTTCCTACGTGCGCATAGATCGTCTGTACCGCACGCATCTGACGCAGCTCCCTGTACAGGTGGCTCTCGTGTTGAACAGGATAATGAATTAACGGACAACACTGAATAAAACGTTATTGTGTTAACCTGAAGGTCCCCCAATTGGAGGGAGCAGAAAACAGTGTTCATCAGCGCACTAATCAAAAGGAATGGTGGCGTTATACATCAATCAATCAGCCAGACCTGGTCTAAAATCGGTATATTGTTTATATGCCTGAAATACAGCTAAAAATCATAACTATAACCATGACTTCATATCAAACTTCATAAAGCAGCTCATAAACGCTAATTCGGGCTTAACAGAGCAACTATATTTTATGCAAACAACACAACCTACCCCTCAAATGACAGTGAAACTACCGCAACTTCCATCGATACGGAGCAAAGCCGACTACAACAAAGCGTCCGAAAGCGAGCAGCCAAAACACAACAAAAAACTAATGGCTTCGCCGAATGGTTGAACCCCTGACAGAGGAACTTTGATGACAGAATTAGCTTACCAGCTAGCTGCAGTGCTAAAGACTTTTACACGAGCTCCGGTCCCGCTGTAACAGATGTGATGCAAACAAGGGAGACACGTTCTCGTATGACACAAAAAGGACACTACGTTTGTAAGAAAAAACAAAACGTCCCCTCCCCCACAAAACCCAGCCTCACAGAAGAAGGTTAAAGAGAAGAAGAAGGTGCCCTCTCCAGGGGAGGAGACTTACTCCTCCTGGAAGTCAAATGTCGTATTCAAGAGCGCTTTGTTAAACTGTTTAAAAACACAGTCAGACAGGATTTGAAGCCTATTTCAGTCTCAAATTGAGTCTCAAACTGTGCGAAAATTGTTATTTTCTGTTTGATCGTTTCGCGGTCAGACAGAGACATACAGAGAGGCTGCAAGCGCCAAATGTTTTTCTAAGTAGGAAAACCCCTGATATCACAAAACCGCCGTCTCTTTGTCGCTAAACAAAATGGATTTTACTCTTTCAGAAGCTACCGTTGTTTAGCTAGCTGACGGACGATCCAGTGAAAGCTGACACACATTTTATGAAATTAAAAAACAAAATAAGCATGTGTACAGAACATGTAGTTATCAGATAACTCCCTAACGTTTCAGAGTATTTCTAAGTAGTCCATTAGCTAACAACAACCGGCATGAACACAATTAATTATATAATCTAAAGCTTCTTTAAGTCCATCAAGGCTGTCTATAAAATAAAAAATAATATAAATATAACATAAAATATGTAAAAAATATATATGTAAAATAATATAAAATATTAAAGTCTTACTTTTCAACGTTCATCCCACTGCTGTCCAGCTGGTCCACACTGCAAACCTGCTGAAGTTCCCGCCTGGCACATCCGGGTGTATAAATTGGCGCGTCATTGTGTATATTTTCCCACAAAAATGTTTAACTTGCAATGTCTCCTGAAGCCTCTGGTGTCGCTGTTGGACACAAACGCATTACACACGTCTTGGTCTCACAAACCCATCCTGCCATGTGAGACCAATATGTGTGAACCTCAGAAAGGCAGGGGGTGGGCCATAACAGTAGAACAACTATATTAACTAATAACACAAGAAATTATGTAATCATACATATATTAATAATGACATACACCATTATATTTCAATAATTATAACATTATAAAGTTTTATGTTTATGAGACCATCAAAATTGGTTCCATAACCCAATTGGTCTCGTAATGCTGGTGAGTAAACCTGAAAATTGGTTTCATAAACCATGTATGCCTACTCTCTCACACACACACACACACACACACGTATATATATATATAGATAAACATATATATATGTATATGTATATGTATATATATATATACATATATATATATATATATATATATATATATATATATATATATGTATAGTTTTATTTTCCAGCAATTTAAAATGAGTCCTTACAGATACACTAAACAACAAAAATGTACTGTGCAGACACTGTATCAAACAGATCATTAATAGGGACTGAATAATTCTAAATGAATACTGTGAATTATACTGGATGGTATTTTGTGCTCCAAATCTTTGCCTGTGTGTAATCTATACAGTCACCATTGTGTGGCGCTGTTGATCACACATTTCTCTGCTCTCTAGCTGAGCTCCAGAAGTCTGTGGGGGATGGTGGAAACTTGCATGTGTATGAGAGCCACACAGACTGTGAGGCTGCAGTGCTGTTACAGAGTGTCGCCTGAATCCTGACTTCACTTGTGCCTGTTTTAAACAAGACCACAGACACAGTAAAAGCACTGTACTTCTTACACAGAGAAGACAACTTCAAGTTTTCAAATGACATTAGTACATGTGTTTCATAGAAGAACACACACAGAGACACAGACAGTTCAAGTTCAAGCACATTCACTTTATTGTATGGAGTTTATTTTTACACTTTGACAGTAAAGAAATTTCAATGTCAAATATGGAAAAAGTACATTTTAGTAAACTATATATTGACACTCAGTATTTTGAAGTATAATTTGTCTCAGTTTATGTTAAAGTTGATGTGTGTTTAAGCTGACTTGTTTTCATTAGACTAATGTTGACAATGTCCCACTCTCTCAAACTAGAAGCAGACTCTCACACTGTGAATTTAAACTTCTACAAGAGACTTTAAAAAAAAAATGTTTTTAAACATCATTGGATAATGTTGAAATCTAGGTAGATTCTCAACTCTGGTGTATTTCCCAGATTCTCAACTTAAAAGGGCAGACTCTGACTGTGTATTTGAACTGACTTCACCTATACCCGCATTTTAAACAAGACCACAGACACAGTAAAAGTAAGACAGACACAGACACTGTTATCAAAGAGATTATTTTGTCCTGACCTCTGACTTGGTGGGTTGTTTTAAATGATTTGAAGCAAGAACACCATGTGATGGAGAGAGGTGTATTTTGACAGTTGACAGTTTGACACTCTTTATACTGTTGCTATGGACTTGCTAATTAGGGCCGCCACATCTTTTGTTTTGCTTAATGGGCCCCCTCTGCTGCTCCTCCACAAACACAGAGAAGACAACTTCAAATGACATTACTACATGTGTTTTATACAAGACCACACACACAGACAGTTCAAGTTCAAGCACAATCACTTTATTGTACAGATTTTACTTTTACACTTTGACAGTAAAGAAATTTTAATGTTGCATAAAGCACAGATATTTACAAATATTCACAAAAGACCCACAATGTCAGACGACATTGCCACAGGTGCAGTGTGGGTGCAGGGTGCAGTGTCAGCTTGAAGTGGTGGTTCAAGGGGTGGCCTCCGATCCATTTCCCTGGGCCTGGACGTGACGAAGGCTCACTCATCCAGCCACTCCAGTTCCAGGCCTTCACCCCTGAAGGACTTTCTGTTCACAACCATAATCAAAATTCAATTCTGCACCCACTCTGATGTCCCCAAGGGCTTTGAATAAAATGACATCTCTATCCTCTCCTTCCACCCTCAGTCCGCAGTGGAGCGGTTTCAAGTTCGGCCTCTTGCTGGAGTGATTTATTCTGCTGCCAACCGTGTCCATGTCTGGATGGCAGTCGCAGGGGAATGTCTGGGCATCGATGCAGAGATCTTTTAAGAAGAACAGGTACCCTGCTTCATCTCCTGTCATCTCCTGGATCAGTTTCCTGCCCTCTGCAGCGGAGACCAGTCGTCCGTGATAAGCGCAGACGATGTCACCCTTTGAAAAGGGGTGAGTAGCAACCACTCCTGTAATCAAGAGAACAAGAAAATTGAGATAAAAATGGAAAGATGAGTTGGATCAAAACAATAACTAAATACAACTAAAATTTCAACCCCCCTTACAATGAAAATGTTTCCTTACCGAGGCCTTTTCCATCACCCAAGTCCTTGATCGCAAGGCCTTTCCAGTGCTATGTGGAAACGCTGTTTAGAATGGCCTTATCGGTCTCTATGGCCTCCTTGGGGGCTGGTCTCCACAACTTAACAATGTCCTCTGGCTTTGGGAGGTTTGCTTTCCAGCCCTCCTTCTCTATCAGCCTGGCCACCTTCCTGGCTGATGGTTTCCGGTGAGTGAAATTTGCTGAAAGAAAAAATGGCATAACTTCAGTCATGTGGGCACACCAAATAAATAACCAATTTTGACTTCTTGATTTGTGGGTAGACTATCTTGATTTTGTGAATTGGAGAACTTACACAACAGAAACTCCTCTCTCTGTGTGAATTGACAAGCTCGCCACTTGTCGTAGAACGCCCGGTCACTTGGAAACCCGGCATTTACCCCTCGCCTTTTTGCTGGGAGGCTGACCGTGCGTGGTGACCGGAAATGCCGATGTGAAAGAGGAGAAATCTGCTAGTGGCTGGTTCTCTCTGCCAGAGGAAGGGGCAGTCGGTGACGTCTGGCCAGAGGATTCAGGAGAGGAGCTGTAAAATAAGGAAATATGGAGAACAAGGATTAAAATATTGCAAATTAGTTGGTAAACAGCTGTCAGATGTTATTATGATGTGTTAAATAAGATGAAGAAACCTACCCTGCCAAGGAGTCCAGCAGGTTTGCTGTGGCCACTACAACGTTAACATCGAGCATTCTGTAGTGCTGCTTTGCCACAGCACTGGAGTGTGCCAGGTAACGAGACACATTCTCCTTTTGTGCCTCTGTGAAGGCTGCTGTTGCCTCCGTCTCAGCAGCCCTTCTGACCTCCTGGCTAGTGGCCGGTTTCACCTTGTAGCTGCAATAATAAAATGAGACATGAAAATGTGATATGGTTGTGTCTGTTAAGGAGAAAGTCACGCCCATGTCATATCCACAACAGCTGTGACGAACCAACAAAAACAAACCGTCAACCAGTAAATAAGGACTTGGGGTCTTTTAACTTGTAGTTTAACTTCAGAACTCCTGGATTTCACTGCACTGCTGACACTGTTGTTCAAAGCATCACGGATTTGTCTTTACGTACCTTTCATGGAGCTGGGCAATGTTGTTTGGTGACACTGCACACTCGACCACCGCTGGTTGAGACAAAAAACTCGTCACAGTCACTGTCCCCGATGTAGCATGGCCGGATCCTCTCATAGTACATCTGGAGCCACTGTGGGAACAAGAAGAAACATTACTTGACTGTAAAAAATATGCGTGTTATGTTAAAAACCTAAATGGTAATGGAATTAGGCTAGTAAAGAACTTACAGCATCCTCCTCCTGCATCAAGGCAAATGTTTGCAATTTGCATTGTGGCAGTTTTGTGCTGGCTGATGCCAACCACAGTCCTGCCATTGGCGGAGACTCTGTTGACCCACTCTTGAGTCTGGAAAAAAAGGAAGCATGAAAGGTCATTAATGTATACATTTACAGACGACCATGAGAGATGAAGGGGAAAACTCCTTTAAGTTATTAAAAAAGGATGCACTTACAGTTAAGCCCTTCCACAGCCCCTGGGCGCTGAAAGTGGCACAGGACCAAGACCGCTTCACAGTAATAGCGGTAGCTTGTCTTCTCACTCTCAGGGACGGGAAGATTGTTCAGCAGCTTTCCGAATGTACACAAGAAGTGAACCCTTGCGGCTACGGCTGCCCTCTATGAATCGATCGTACCTGAGAAAAAAGTCAAGAATGGAGAAAAGTTGTTAAATACACTACTCTCAAGACTGCGTGCAGAGGTCAGTACCACAAGTTACAAAAGGACAGTGCAAAACAGATGGAAATTAAGAAAAACATTTACCTGGTTTTACACACACTTCCTTCGTGTAGACCTTGGACACCGGCTTTCGAAATGTCTGCAGAATCTCCTTGTAAGTTGTAATCTTCAGTCGGAGACTTGGGTCCTGCTGCTCCAGATCCAGCCGGGTCTTCAGTAATCCAGGAACCTGATGATATTCTTCATGTCATTGAGGAGGGTTGCAGCTGACATGTCAGTCCTTTTGAGCTGGTGAGGTAGTCCCGTGTCTCCGTGGACTTGGTGAGGAAGGAGGAGGATGAGAAAGAAATGTTAGCATCAACAAAATGAAAAGAAGCTGGGTTATTGAAGTGGGCATGCTGAGAATTGGTGCATAGAGATCTTACCTCCGTAGGCAGTTGGTCACCATCAAGGTCTCCCTGAGGTATTGCTTGAAGTCTGTGAACAGTTTTGCATGCTCCGGAAACTTATGGTACAGACCAGCCTCCTCCATCTTGATCCTCACGTGGGTGGTCGCAGCTGGAGTAGCTCTGTAAATTATTAAAAAAACAAACAATAATAATAAATAAGTCATTTAAAGCTGAAGGCTCTTCTCTGTGTGTCTGCTGAAGTAGACAGCAGTAGACGATGATTTTGTGATTTCACCCAGAGAAAAAGAGAAAAAAAGTCTACACTGTAAATTATTTCCAGGATTTCACAATATGTAACTGTGATATTTCACAGTAAATTACATTATTATCACTTCACAGGATCTAACTGTGATTTTTCACAATATAATACCATTTTCAGAATTTTATTGTGAAATTACAGTAGGTGTGGCCATCACAGGAAGCTACTGTAAATTTTTCGCGCTGCGTCACTCTCCTGGAGCTGTCACTCATTTGTCTCATCGATGGACCAAGTAACGGTAAGTGTTTAAATGTCCACTTTTGTCAACTTTTTCGATATGATAGTGAATGTTATCTAATGTTATGAACTAAACAGCGTTATTTATAGGTTCTGTTGTCATCTAAATATTTTTATATCCAGCCGGAGTGAGGGGCTGGCGTACAGACGTTTGAACCGTTTTGAGCGCGCGAATCATTTAAACTAGCTCCTAACGGTCGGTGGTTGAAGTGTAAGCTAACGTTAGTTAGCTAACGTTAGTAACTGTGAGACATTAGCTAACAGTTAACTACCCTGTCGGTACATTTTTGGAGCCTTATTTGTGAAGTTTTGGTCATCATCTCTAGCTGTGCTGAGTGCTAACGACGTTTTCTCTTTCCTCGCTTTTCATACAGCATCTGCTGTTGTGCTTAATATGAAGATGGACGGAAAGTGAAGATCGGCAGAAAATATAGCGAAAAGGTAAGTTGTGGCTTAAACGTCGACATGATAACTGTTTGTATATACCAGAGAAATTAAAGTGTCATAGATTAGGACAAAGGCAGAGAATATTAAAACACCGTGTGTTGGTGTGTATGTGATAAAGAGAGACACCAGTCTGTGTGCCTCCTGAACTGAAAAATGAAGTGAGCACGTCAACATATGATGTTGTTATTTTTAAAAATAAAGGCCAAAACGCACTAAAGATGCCTGGCGCTCGTGTTTTGGGGTAAACCCGTTGGTCTCAGTTAAATGGCAGAAAACGCACTGAAAGCATTCGGACGCGCGTCAAACTGCCTTGATGCCGCACTCCGAACGTTTTTTCTGAAGCTGCAGTTCATGTTTGTGGAGAGTTAAACGGTATAAAAAAGGCCTGGACGTTAGGAGCAAGTGCTGAATGAGCTGCAGCTCACCTGAAACCAGGTAAAAGAAAAACACACAACCTGCAGCCGCGAGGGAGGGAGGGAGGGAAGGAGGGGGAGAGAGAGAGTGTGTGTGAATATGGACGGATGTGTGAGACTTTATATTAAAACTTTTTATGATCACGAATCATAATATTACCGTAGACTTGTGTGGCGCGAGATTTTTACTCCAAGCCCGTTTTGTGTCCACGCTGATTAATCTGAACTACGAGGGGGAGAGACAAGCGGGGGGTGGGGTGTGGGGGTGGAGGGTAATGTGTCGACTATAATAAAACTTTTTTGATGATAAATCCTGATGTTACTGAACAGTTCTGTGGACAAAATATCTGCCTCTGTAACAAACAGACACTTGTCTCCTCCATGAAACATCTGTCACTGTGCTGCATTATTGTAAACCATGATGAAGAGTCCAGACTCTGTCTCTCCTCTTCATCTCCTCAGTGTGATGGTGTTCAGTTTGCTGTCTGCTGTGGTCTGAAACATCCTCACTATGTAAATTATCCAAGCAGCCTCAATACAAAAACATGAATATGTGCATTATTTAGTCATTATGTAGACTGACCTGAAAAAATTAGAGCATTTTTCCATGAGAGGACAATATTTTATTAAATAAATTAAATATTATTAACAATAGTAATACTAAAGAAATAAATAGATGCATATAAATAGCAACCTTTTCCTAAAATACTGCTGGTTCTGTGGTGTTGGAATTTTCTGTTGACGCCAAATATGTACTGTCTAATCTACAATAAATCTGTGGGGCCAGGTGATGATTAGTGCACAAATTTGACTCTGTGCTGCCATGGGAACACAATGTTAACAGTTGAGTCTTATTAAAATATCATGTTTTTGCAGCTGTGTGCCAGTGATGCTGAGAGGACAGTGACACTGCCAAGCAACCCTCGCTTGATCGTCCAAGGTAATGTTGATATGATCCTAATTTTTGATGTATTTAATAGCATCAAGTTGTGCTTTTGGTACTGATATAGTGAGTGTCTCTTTGAGGTTGCACACCCACCTGGTAGAAATAAACTTTCACCTTTAACCTCCAACTTCCTCAGACACAACGGTGTGTAACCCAACAGTATAACAACTCTGTACATACAGTTTGTGAGGGGAGAGGGAGGGATTACATTTCATGTGGTGTTTAAAATCCCTAAATAAAAAACATCATAATCAAAAAATAAGAACAAGTTTAAACTATTTTTTACCGAAGAAATTACATTTTGTTTATTACAGAGAGTAAAATACCAAAAAGAAAGGTATCATTGGGTTCCAATACTGAAATCCAGGTACTGGTATCAGAACCATGTCGGTTCAAACGTGAATGGTACGCAGCCCGAGTGGCTCTGTAGGGTCAAACGGACTGAGCAGTAAAAAAGGCACACTGACTCCCATCACAGTAACATGACAGTGTCCATAGTGAACATGATGCCCCTGAATAAAAACATGGTTTCTGTCTTGCTGGAGTAATGTTTTAGTGCAGCTGTTCTGTTGGTAAATCATGATTTGTAGTTTTGGAACAACTAATAGAATAAAACATGGGCAATGTGCAGAGCAGCTGTACAGTATATTACATCATATAATAAATGTTGACCCAATAAATATAAAAATTAGCCCTCATGTACATGAAATTAATATGAAATAGTTCAGATTTAATTGTAAATGTACTTTATACACGCTGAAATGAAATGAAATAAACAGTGAAACTAAATAAGATAAATAAACCGATATATAGGGATGGCTTCTTCTTCCTGTTCTCACACTGCAGGAGCAGAGACCCACTGACAGCAGTGGCGACTGCTTTCAAACTGACACCTTTTTCATCTTACTTGAATGAAACTAACAGTTTTCTTTGGTCCTTTTGTTTTTAGGTGCTTCGTGGACAGTAACCCAGAGACAGGCAGAGAGTCAGAGAGGCACCGAGGACAAATCAACCAGCAAGTGTGAACACTCATCAGAAAACTCATTGACTTTGAAGGATTTCACTGTAGACATGTGACAGGCAAGAACACAGCATGAGTCTGAATGTTTATAGAATGTGAATAATTTAACTGCTAAATAAATGTGTAAAATGGATCATGTTTTTGTCTTTATTTTACTAAACTGATTTTGCAGTGTTTTTAGGTTACTGGTGGTTAACAGATAAAAATGGTGAAAACATTACATTTACAGTATTTTATAATAGTTTAAGTGTAACATGTACAGGTTACTGTGAAGTTACAGATAATACAGCAATTCTGTGATTACGTACTGCTAAATTACAGTAATCTGATGATATTAACTGTGAAGTTACAGAAAAATAGTAATTCTACAATAACATACTGCTAATTTACAGTAAACAGTATATTAACTGTGAAGTTACAGTTAAATACTGTAATTTTACAATAAAATACCACTAATTTACAGTAATATAATGATAATAACTGTGAAGTTAGTTAAATACTGTAATTTTATAATAAAAATACCACTAATTTACAGTAATATCTAGCATAACTACTGTAAGGTCACAGTATATAGCTCTTGTTTCACAATACTTTACTGTAAAAATGACACAGTAACTTACTGTGAAAATAATGTGAATGGTTGCCAGTAATTTACTGTAAATTTACATACAGTACCTTACTGTGAAAGTCATGCAACTAGTAGCCAGTAATTTACTGTGAATTTACAGTCAAATAATTTACAGTCTATGGTACATTACATTTGTGTTGTTCAGTGTATCTGTAAGAACTCACTTTAAATTGTGTAAAAAAAAAAAAGTCTGTAGTAGAAGTTTAAATTCATAGTGGGAGTTTCTGCTTCAAGGTTGAGATTTGGGTAACTTCACCACATTTGGTGATTTCCCCCAGATCTCAACATTAGACCTCTGAGAAGAATTCAGCTTTTGCACACAGAAACTTTATTATAAACTACAATAAAGTATAGAACACTAGATATGCAGGCAATATGTATCCAAGCCAAGGTTTACTTGCTTAACTTTCAAATAAAACATGTCTGTTTTGGCCCAGAAGATGAGAGAGATTTCATTTATTTGGGGAACATTCAACACCAATGTTGACATTTATCCAGATAAGTGAATTACACGATGCCTCCAAGCCTGCTGTTAAAAAGCTCATAGTTGGTGTAAATAGTTTGATTGCATGTGTTACATTGGTTAAATTTCCTTTCTTGTTTTTCTTTGTAGGTTTTCTTAATAATAGTTTTTACTTGCTTTCTTTTCTTTTGTTTCTTAATAGTGTAGCATAAATCCAAACCCACAGTTTGCGGTACCAGTACCAGCTGAAAGTGAAGATTCACACAACACACTCCTCGAACACGCAGTGGAAAGAGGTTCCACTTCTGGATGAACACATTCTTCATCCCGGGACCAGAAAAAAATAAATAAAAATAAATACATAAAAATAATAATAATGATAACGTACCAAAAATAGGAAAAGCAAAAGTAAAAAGAATGTTTAAAGCAAGTTTTAAAGTATGATTAGGCTGAAATGTGGAGTTAGAAATTGTACATTAATAAGATATTTGTGTATTATACAGGAAAACAAGCTCATAAAGATTTAGCACCGAGACGGGAGGTACGCCTTCTCGGAGACTCTCACCTTCCTGCCTGTGGTGGAGCTCATCAACCACTACCGCCACGAGTCCTCACCCTCACCCTCCCCCCCAGGTAAGTTTCCCTTCTTGTTTTTCTTGTAAATAGTTCGAATGCATGTATTTTATTGGTTAAAGCTGCAGTGTGTAATATTTACAGGGGTTTATTGACAGAAATGGAATCTATTATACATAAGTATGTTATTTATTATCATCAATCAACTCAACGTCATAATCTTTATGTTTGCGTTACCTTAGAAATCGCCATTTATAGTTACATAGGAGCGGGTCGCCCTTTACGGAGGCCGCCATCTTGTGCCGCCATGTTTTCTACGGCTGCGCAGAACGGACGCGCTACGTAAACTGCACAGCGTAAACACGGAAGACGAAGAGGAGGACAGATGGCGGTGTTTACTGGCAAACTAGCTTGTTTTCTGGAGGCTGACAACCACAGTTTTGACCAGTGGATGATCATAGTTGGTATTTACCACAAGAAAAAAAAGGAAACTATGAACTCTTGTCCTCAAAGAAGTGAAAATATGAAGAAACCAAACGGCAGCGCGACAGGAAACGACAGAAAACAAGGACTAACATCGGTGTGGCGTTTACCACATGGACAACACTGGTGAGGGACTGTTTTCACAGCAACACTGAAGCTGCCTCTTTTCTGCTGGACAGGTAATTCATCCTACACACGTAACTGCACTTTATTATGAGATAGCTTTAGGTAACGATATAACATGGCCAGGGGCATAACGCTCACTCACACAGGTAACTTTTCCTCCGTGTTTCTGTCGATAATATGTTTGTTACCACGTCTGTAAATTTACATGTTGCTTCAAAAGTATGATCAGGACCTGAAATATCCGGTGGCGTTGCTGCGATTAGCTCACAGCTGCTAGAAGTTATTGTCTATAAAACAGTAGAGCTAATGTGGCTGCAGTTGACTGCTAGTTTATGAGATATAGCTATAAACTATAAGCTATATGTGTGAGTTATAAGTGTGGTTATGTATGTACAGGTGAACTGTTCCTCTCAGCACCGTCGGACATAACAGGATGTATTACAGGTGTGTGTGACTGTGTCACGTAGCTCGTGTTTTCTTTATGTTTCTGCAGCTGTGACAAACGTCCTGTACCATCACCTCCTATGAAGGAAAAACCTTTTCATGTCTCAGCTGCAGCTTTATCTACAATCGACGCTGCTGCTAGTGGGACAGACAGGTAAGTCATCACAGTGAAATAACTGTGCTGTTCTCTCATGTTAGACTATCAACAAAACGTAACTGATTAATAGGTCTTTCATTAGTTTATGTCCAGCTACCCACGACCGTCATGGATAAGCGGTTACAGAAAATGAATGAATGAATTACTAGTTCATGTTCAATGTTATATCTCTGTATGTGTCATGTAGAGAACATGCTGTGATTATTTTTTTATTATTATATTATTTGTTATTGTTTTCCTAAACATTCATCAATAATAAGATATAGTCATAAAGTGACTATCTTACATCAGGGGAATGTAACCGTTGTTGCACCTTTGTTGGCTAAGAGTATGTATGTTTTCATCATAGCAAAATAATAAAAAAATATCAGAAATTGTTTTCAGTCATTCATTAGCTCCTCATATCTGGACGATGGTTGCTAATCAGTTGAATCATCAGGTGTGGTTTTTGTTTGGGATGAAAATGTGCATACTCTAACATCTTCATGGAATATAACTGAATACTCATGTATGACATCAATATGTATATTTTGTTTCTCTCCTAAAGACAGCAAAGGTAAAAGGACAGTCCGCTCTCCTCAACTAGCTGAAAGGACACAGTAAACCATTTGAGATGCCATGAGGGAGGAGCCTTGGACCAGATGACCCCAGAAAGTTCAGTTTGGTGCCCCTCATACGTGGACCTGCAACATCAGAACTGGTGCAAACACAAGTCAGGACAGGACTGTATGTAAGTGACACGCATTTATTTGGCTTTATTGTGGCATATTAACTTGCCCTGTGAATCATACTTTTAGTGAAATATAATTATTTTGACCACATTGCATAAAAACAATAAAATAATATTCTAACTGAATGTATCTTGACTCTGTCTTCAACAGGACGGACACTCAGGACAGCTGCTGATCTGGAATGATGTAGACAGGAGTTCACTGTGTTTCATCCAGCAGCAAAGAGCTGAATCAGTGTGCTTCTCAGGGAGGAACACAGGATGAAAGAGCTGGAGCACAACAATAACCTCGATAACCTCACAACTTTTAGTGTTCAAACAGACAAATGTCTCAACAGCCACAAACACACAGCCTCCATGCCTGGATATGACACACCATCCCTGGGTAAAGTCCTCCACCATGTGCCCATACCTCCATGCACCTTTACCTCCATTTGTACCCAGGGACCCACTCTTAAGCCCCCCTCGCTATCCCTACAAAGATCCCATGGTACTGGAGGTTCGTGCCCCTGGTACACGAAAAGTTTGGTGGTCCTGGTAGTCCAGCCCTGTCAAAACCTACGATAAGTCTGCACTTATAGCAACTTCTGACAACCAGCCCTGTCAAAACCTGCTATAAGTCTGCACTTATAGCAACTTCTGACAACCAGCCCTGTCAAAACCTGCTATAAGTCTGCACTTATAGCAACTTCTGACAACCAGCCCTGTCAAAACCTACTATAAGTCTGCACTTATAGCAACTTCTGACAGCCTGCGCCTGAGGCCTGTGGCCCCATAATGCCTCGAGCCTCCAGCCCGAGGCACAAGGACCATTTAAGGTATCTCACTGTACTAAAGTATAGAGTGATCAGGGTTTTTTTTCTCCCACTTGATTGCCTGTGAAGGTGATTGCTACCTGGAAAGGCCTTTCTACCCCAGCCCCCACTTGCACAAGAAATTTTCCCCTGTCACCCTCTCCAGGACACCCAGGGAGGCCTTGGTGGAGGACTTACCCAGGCACTGGAGCCTCATCCCCCGCAAGGGAACAGTGACCAGGGACCTCTCCACCTCCAGGACCTCCAGGGAGGTCTTGGTGGGGCCTTACCCAGGCATGGGAGCCTGATCCCCCCCAAGGGACCAGGTAACAGGGACCCCTCCACCTCCAGGACCTCCAGGACCAAGACAGTAGGGGATGGGGAGGTCCTGGAGGTGGAGGGGTCCCTGCTCACTGGTCTCTTGCGGGGAATCAGGCTCCCATGCCTGGGTAAGGCCCCAAAACAAACAACAGAAACAGAGTTTTCTTCTTCCTTGCAACTAAAACCATCAAGGTAATGATGAGCAGAAATGGGACTAAAAGATACAAAAGAGAGCAATACGTTGACTACGGTGGGACTACGGTGTCAGAAAGTCATCATTTGGGAAAGGGAAACATTACATTGCAGAAGAAAGGACCGAAAAACTAAGCATCACCTGTTAACAACACAGCAAGGACTTTTATCACTTGGCATAGTACATATTCAACACACTTAATAGTTGTTGACTTTAAAACAGTTCACTAACATATGCACACACACGCACTCTCACACATACCAACCTACCTACTTAGCACTCATATTACACTTGATTTAGTAGAAATTCTACACACTTGATACTTACCTGTTCCCTAAAAAACACTGACTCTGCCTTGACATGGCCTGGGTCATTGTGTGCCTCTGTGATGCTGGAATGTCTACCATGACTTGAGTACACACTGGTCACCACTTTTTCGTAAATCAATGGTGACCGCTGAGCACTCCAGACATAGAGACACTATCCTCTTCCTTGCAACTAAAACCATCAAGGTGAATGATGAGCAGAAATGGGACTAAAAGATACAAAAGAGAGCAATATGTTGTCTTACTGATTTTATCTCCACAACAACACTCCTCTCGCCCGTCAAATTCTACTGCAGAAAGACAGTAGTTCCTACATGAAAATGCTTACAATGAGGTGTGTGGATTTGAGCAACTGGGTCATGATTTCTGGAAAGAGACACTGGTTTTGAATTTTTCTTAAATGTATTATTTTGCTGCTTTGATCACCACAGGGCTTGTTCCATTTAGTCTCATTATATCGGTGAAAAGGCTTACATCTCTATGGCCAACATCTCCACAAGTCTACATCTGACACGAAAACAATCTAGATCGATAAATAGCAATACAGGAAAGAGAAAAAAAATATGTATTTCTGATTTTGGGGTGAACTGTCTTAAAACATGTCTTACCCTGGAGGTACACAGTACTTAGACTGGGATTGTTTTGCTTTACAGTTTGCGTATCCAGTCTAGTCTGGGTTTGCGTTTACTCAGCAGTTACTCAGTACTTCAGTAGTTTTTCACTTAGTACTTACTATATACCTACGTGTTACTGTCTCTTGACTGGTGTGGTGGAGAGAAGCTGTAAAATGAAGGAAAATAAGGGCTAAAGTATATCAACCTGGTAAGAAACTTTGAGATGTGATTGTGATGCATCGCGGACTTGTAAGATGAGATGAGATGACCAGGAAACCTACCCTCCCATCAACTACGTGATCCACCCGCAGTACCGGAGTGGGCCAGATAGTTGTTGACATGCTCCTTCTGACTCTCAGAAAATTGGGAGGCTGCCTCCATCTCAACTGCCCTTCAGACCTCCTGACCGGTGGCAGGTTTGATGAGACAGCTGCAGGAAAAAAAATGTGACATGAAATGTTAACTGTGATATGACTGTATCTACTAATAGATTAACGTAAAACATTTACACATCAGCACATGGATTTATGTGGGCAGGTAGGTAGGAACACACCTTTCGTGAAGCCAAGCCACGTCACTGGTGACACTGTGAACAGGATTGCCACTGGACGAGATGAAAAACTTGTCACAATAGCTGGTGAGGTGTCCGGGCCGAATGTTTTCGTAGTACGCCTGAAACCACTGTGGGAACAAGAGAGACAGTTACTTGACTGCAAAACATTGTAAGTAAAACAACCAGAAATCATTACCGGGTAACCTCTTTGTACCGCAATGAGAATGAGAAAGAAAAAACACTCAATGTGGATCAGGGTCTCAGAAGTTCTAGGTCGCTCAGGAGAAAATGGCTATCAGGTGGCAAAGGTGAAACAAGATACAGACTCAGTTATAATTGAAAGGTAAGAACCAAATATTAATTTTTCAGTTCTTTTTTTTTTTCTTTTTTCAAGAATGTATTGTTTTTTGTTTGACTTAGAACATGTGCAAAACAATAACTGTACTCCACATCATTTACCATAACAATAAAAAAAGAAAAATTAAAACAAATGATTTCCCCTGTAACTTTCACTTGTTTTTTTTCTTTCCTGCAGGTTTAATCTGGAATCCACCCATCAGGTACATATCTATTTTATTTTCCTACTTTATTTCTGGTTGGAACAATATTTTATCTCACCATAATTAAACAGGCGCTCATTAAGTTATTTTTCTTTCTATTTTGTCCCATTATGGGTTTATGAATCCTATTTTATAGTGCCTAAGATTCAACAGGTGATTCCTTTAGTTTTTCCTCCTTTTAAAACTCAACTCAAATATCAACCAGTTTCCTTAATGGAACTTGAAAACAAACTAAAGAAAATGAATAAATAAAATGAAAGTAAATAAATGTTTTGTTACCCAGAAATTCTATTGGTGTTGCTCCTTCTACATTACCCTGTACTTTTGCACAGATGGCACAGATGGTATTTGGATATAGAAACTCAAAAGCTCTCGTACTCCTTATGTTCCAGCTGTACAATAATAGAACTCTCAAAATTGGAAGCCCAATCTAAGAACACTCACAATCAGCTCAAATGTACACTAGTTAACACCTTCAAAATAGGGTGACTTAACAACTCAGGGGCCGAGTGCACCAGCTGAGCGTACGCCTGGGTGGAACGTTACGTCCGACTTAGAACGGAAAGTTACGACCAGTTTAAGGTTAAGACGAGTGCAGCAGTTGGACTTAAGCCCTGAGTGTGTTCCGCCTGGGTGTAACTTTTACGCCTAGTGTGGAGCAGGCGTAAGTAGGAAACTCAGACTTGTATCCACGGTAATTTTAATGGAATCACACCGCCAGAAAAGAGAAATGAGGGAGAGCAGCGCACTTTGTTTACAGGATGATTAACGAGAGGGCATTCAGAAGAGAAAGTGTCATCCATGACAGGACAAATCCGCTCTATATAATGTTAGATTCAGAAAGTGATAAAGATTTAATTTTAGCAGAGAATCGCTGTTTGAATTAAAGTGCTCTCCCCTCAGCTGCAGCGTCTGTCGGACAGAGACGCGGCACTGTCCCTCACCCTGCAGGTGCTGATTGCACTCAGTTTTATGCCAACGGAGCTTTTCAAAACACTGCGGGCGACATGATAAATGCACGATAATGCTCGGCGTAGAAGTGTGTTGCTTGGCAACAATCAACAATTCGTGTGTACTCACGTGAACGCGCATTGTAAGACCAGGCGCAGCTACGACCGTGGTGAGTCCGGCTTGGTGCACTCGGTGTAAAGTCCAGTCACAACGTCGGACGTAGTTAAGTCCGGCGTAAGAGTTAAGACCTTCTTTTTTACGCCCAGCTGGTGCACTCGGCCCCAGGTGACACATTATGTAGACACAAATTCAAAAACAATTCAACGTATTCTGCCGTGTCAATAAGGTCAGTGGATCAAAGGATTCAGT
>JAWZSL010000110.1:102288-176248 GCA_034769285.1 Lutjanus argentimaculatus
ATTAAAGCTGCAAGCAGCGTTGAACGGGCCCTCGCACCCCCATGCAACTCGGGGTGCTGGCGACCGCAGACACCGCCCCACTCGGGGCCTGCTGCGGCATGACCATGTGGCCAGAGGCTGACTGGCAGACGAGGTACTGAATGTTCACCCCCTTTGGACACTGTAGGAAGCAATGCCATGTTACTTCCTGTCTCCACTAGGTTGCGCTATGACTATGACTCGTGAGCATCATGTAGATGTGTTCAGGCCGGGACTTTTATCAGACTTGTGAAGTTTGGAGCAGATTTGACCATCTAATCCCATGTTATAGCAATTTCGTGTTTCATGGCGAGACATCAAAAGTCGACGCCATGCCACACCCACACTGTTCTACATTGACCAATTCTTTTAATAACTTTTAATCACAAACTAGTCTATATGGTACACACCAGTTTTGAAGTCAATCGGATAAGTTGTGGAGGCGGAGTTTGTTTAGCCACGCCCACTTACGAAATTAATATCATATGCTCAGGACGGAACCAATGACAAACATATTAAGATTCAGGAAGATTCCACTAAGTAAACTGAAGTTATGTCCACTTCCTGTGTTTTGGCGAAACATCGACCTTCGCCGCGCCGTCAGTGCGGCATCGTTTGACGAGACATCATGGTCTTCACAATATAGCATTACCAACATCTTAAGGCCTTTCTGACCAAATTTGAGTTGAATATGGTCAACGTGCTCAGAGCAGCACCTCAAAGTCTAAAACATGGTATTTCCTGTCGCCATCAGGGGGTGCTATGACAATTACAAAATTTCTGCATGTAGTCGTGTTCAGGGTGGGACAATTATGAAGCATTTCAAGTTTGGTGCAGATCGGACCATTTATGGTAAAGTTATAGCAATTTCATGTTTCATGGCGAGACATCAAACTTCGCCGCCACCTCACGGCCACACCCTTCAACAAGAGCATAATCTTTTAATAACTTTTGATCACAACGTTGTCTAGATGGCATATAGTGATTTTGAAGCCGTTCTGATTAATCCTGTAGGAGGAGTTCGTTAAAATACAACACGTGCAAAACGCCAAAAATGGCCGCCAAATTCAAAATGGCCGACTTCCTGTTGGGTGTGGCCAATGGGTCCAAGAGGCTTTTTTGTGCGTCTGGGTGTCATACATAGGTGTACCAATTTTCGTGCATGTCGGTGAAATGTGGCGCAGGGGCTGATGTTTAAAGGGCGTGGCCAAGCCATTTGGCCACGCCCATCATTGAAAGTCATATCACATGTTCAGGCCTGGACCATTAACACACATGTGAAGTTTCAGGCAGATATGACCAAGGACACTGAAATTAAGGCCACTTTCCTGCGTTTTGGCGAAACATGGACTTGGCCGCACTCTGGGCGCAACGCCGTTTGACGATACGTCATGATCTTCACAATATAGCATGACCAAGGTCTTAAGGCCTCACTGACCAAATTTGAGTCAGATATGGTCAACGTGCTCAGAGCAGCACCTCAAACTGTAAAACATGTCATTTCCTGTCGCCAGTAGGGGGCGCTATGACATTTATGGAATATTTTCATATAGACGTGTTCAGGGCAGGACTATTATCAAACATGTGAAGTTGGGTGCAGATCGGACCATGAATGCTAAAGTTATAGCAATTTCGTGTTTTATGGCGTGACATCAAAATGTCCCGCCACCTCACGGCCATGCCCTTTAACGATAGCGCGATCTTTTAATAACTTTTGATCACAAAGTAGTCTAGATGATTCACAGTGATTTTGAAGTCATTCTGATTAATCCTGTAGGAGGAGTTTGTTAAAATACGGCACGTGGAAAACGCCAAAATTGACCACGAAATTCAAAATGGCTGACTTCCTGTTGGGTTTGGCCTATGGGTCCAAGGGGCTTTTTTGTGCGTCTGGGTGTGATACACATGTGTACCGATTTTCGTGCATGTCGGTTGAACATGCAGGTGGGGCTGCTGTTTAAGGGGCGTGGCCAATCCGTTTGGCCACGCCCATCGCCAAAGATCATATCACACGTAAATTTTCACCACGACTGACGCGCATGCCAAATTTGGTGAGTTTTTGAGTATGTTTGAGCCTCCAAAAATGCGATTCATTTCAAGGAATAATGGCAAAGAAAAATAATAATTCCTTCAGTTTCAATAGGGTCCTCGCACCCGAGGGTGCTCGGGCCCTAATTAAAGCTGCAAGCAGCGTTGAACGGGCCCTCGCACCCCCGCGCCACTCGGAGCCGACTGCGCGACCATGTCACCAGAGGCCCACTGGTGGATCAGGTGCTGAATTTTCACCCCCTTTTGACACAGTAGGAAGCAATTGTGTGTCACTTCCTGTCCCCACTAGGTTGCGCAATGACTGTGACTCATGAGTTTCATGTAGATGTATTCAGGCTGGGATTATTATCATACATGTGAAGTTTCATGGCGACGCGAACGTGTACACAGAAGTAAATGCCATTAATGTGTTTGTACGAAACGTCAACCTATGTTGCGCTGTCAGGGCGAAGTCCGTCGAAAAAACGTTACGACTTGCACAACATAGCATTAGCAAGGTCTGAAGGTTTTCCACACCAAATTGGAGTGAGATACGGTCAAAATGTACGCAGCAGCACCTCAAAGTCTAAAACATAACATTTCATGCCACCAGCAGGGGGCGCTATGACAATTGCGGAATTTTCTCATGCATATGTGTTCAGGGTGGGACTATTATGAAACATATTAAGTTTCGTGCAGATCTGAGCATGTATGCCAAAGTTATAACCATTTCCTGTTTCATGGCGAATCATCCAAATTAGCTGCCAACTCATGGCAACACCCTTTAACTGAAACAGAATCTTTTAATAAATTTTAATCACAAACTAGCCTGGAAGGTTCACACCAATTTTGAAGCCGATCTGATGAATCCCGTAGAAGGTGTTCGTTAAAATTCGACGCGTGAAAAATGCCAAAAATGACCACGAAATTCAAAATAGCCGACTTCCTGTTGGGTTTAGCCTATGGGTCCCAGATACATTGTTGTGCGTCCGGGCACGATCTACGTGTGTACCGATTTTCGTGCAAATCGGTGAAATGTGCGGGTGATGGCGGCGTTTAAAGGGCGTGGCCAGGTCATTTTGCCACGCCCACCAACCAAAACCACATGACACGTAAATTTTCACCAAGACTGATGTGTGTGCCAAAATTGGTGAGTTTTTGAGTATGTTTAAGCCCCCAAAAATGCGATTCATTTTTTGGGCAGTCTGAGCAAAACCAATAGGGCCTTGCACCTACGGTGCTCGGGCCCTAATTATAGAGGACTTCCTGTTGGGTTTAGCCTATGGGTGCAAGAGACTTTTTGTCCGTCTGGGTGTGATACATGTGCCCACCGATTTTCGTGCATATCGGTGAAACGTCCTATGGGGGATACTGTTAAAAATGGGCGTGGCCAAGCCATTTAGGCACGCCCGCTGCTGAAATTCATATCATATGTTAAGGCTTGGACTGTTAATACACCTGTGAAGTTTCAGGCAGATCTGACCATGTACAGGGCAGTTAAAGCAACTTCCTGTGTGCTGGTGAAACATCAACCTTCGCCGCACTCTCAGAGCAAAGCTGTTTGACAATATGTCACGATCTTGACAATATACCATTACCAAGGTCTGAAGAGTTGTCTGAGTAGATTTGAGGTGGATATGTGTAACATGCTTGGAGCAGCCATCAAACTATAAAACATGTTGTTTCCTGTCGCCAGCAGGGGGCGTTATCACAATCCTGGAATTTTGTGATATAGATGTGTTCAGGGCAGGACTGCTATCACACATGTGCAGTTTGGTGCATATCAGACCATGAATGCTAAACTTGTAGCAATTTCGTGTTTCATGGCGAGACATCAAACTTCGCCGCCACCTCACAGCCAAACCGTTTGACGGTGGGAAAATCTTTTGATAACTTTTGATCACAAAGTAATGTAGATGACAGCTGGTGATTTTGAAGCCGTTCTGATGAATCCTGTAGGAGGAGTTCGTTAAAATGCGACGCGTGGAAAACGCCAAAAATGACCACGAAATTCAAAATGGCTGACTTCCTGTTGGGTTTAGCCTATGGGTCCCAGATACATTGTTGTGCGTCCGGGCACGATCTACGTGTGTACCGATTTTCGTGCAAATCGGTGAAACGTGCGGGTGATGGCGGCGTTTAAAGGGCGTGGCCAGGTCATTTTGCCACGCCCACCAACCAAAACCACATGACACGTAAATTTTCACCAAGACTGATGTGTGTGCCAAAATTGGTGAGTTTTTGAGTATGTTTAAGCCCCCAAAAATGCGATTCATTTTTTGGGCAGTCTGAGCAAAAACAATAGGGCCTTGCACCTACGGTGCTCGGGCCCTAATTAAAGCTGCAAGCAGCGTTGAACGGGCCCTCGCGACCCCGCGCCACTCGGGACCTGCTGCGGCCACGACCATGTCGCCAGAGGCCAACTGGTAGACGAGGTGCTGAATTTTCACGCCCTACGGACACTGTAGGAAGCAATGCGGTGTTATTTCCTGTCCCCACTAGGTGGCGCTATGACTATGACTCGTGAGCGTCATGTAGATGTGTTCAGGGTGGGACTTTTATCATACATGTGAAGTTTGGAGTAGATTTGACCATTTAATCTCATGTTATAGCAATTTTGTGTTTCATGGCGAGACATCAAAAGTCAATGCCATGCCACACCCACACCGGTCAACGCTGACCAATTCTGTTAAGAAGCTTTGGTCACACACTTGTCTATATGTTACACACCAGTTTTGAAGTCAATCGGATCATTTGTGGAGGAGGAGTTTGTTTAGCCACGCCCACTTATGACATTAATATCATACGCTCAGGGCGGGACCAGTGACAAACATATAAAGATTCAGGAAGATTTGACCAAGCAAAGTTAAGTTATGTTCACTTCCTGTGTTTTGGCGAAACATCGACATTCGCCGCGCCATCGGGGCAGCAGTGTCTTATGAGACATAATGGTCTTCACAATATAGCAGGACCAACATCAAATTTGAGTTGAATATGGTCAATGTGGTCAGAGCAGCACCTCAAAGTCTAAAACATGGTATTTCCTGTCACCAGCAGGGGGCGCTATGACAATTACAAAATTTCTGCATGGAAACGTCTTCAGGGCGGGACTATTATCAACCATGTAAAGTTTGGTGCAGATCGGAGCATTTATGCAAAAGTTATAGCAATTTCATGTTTCATGGCGAGACATCAAAATTCGCCGGCACCTCACGGCCACACCCTTCAACTTGAGCAAAATCTTTTGATAACTTTTGATCACAACGTTGTCTAAATGGTACACAGACATTCTGAAGCAGTTTGGATAAATATGTGGGAGAGAGTGCTGCTTGAATATGCATAGCGATAGATCAAAGATGGCGGCGGCATAGCGGCCACGCCCATTGACATAGAAAAAAGCTTTTAATAACTTTTGATCAGCATAGTCTCAGGATGATCTGAAAGAAATTTGAAGTGAATTGGACAAAATCCCTAGGAGGAGTTCGTTAAAATACAACATGTGGTAATCACGCCAAAATGACACGTGAAAATCAAAATGGCCGACTTGCGGTTTGGAGTAGACCAATGGTGTAAGAGACTTTTTTGTTCATCAGTACAATTTACACATGTGTACCAATTTTCATCTTCCTACTCCAAAAAAACCCCTATGGAGATGGGTTTTTGAAGATTTCAAGGGGGCGCTATAGAGGCATTTTGCTCCGCCCATGGTTGACGCCCCTATCACATGTAAGGGGTTGCTATTCTTGATCTGTCTATCAATTTTCATGATGATATGACTTCATTAAAGACATCAAAAGGGCAAACGTAATTTCATGGCGAAGGATCAATATTCGCCACGCCACCACACGGACGCCATTACTCGTAGCTTCACAGCGTTCATAGTGTCGCTTCACCAACTTGTTCTGCATGTTTTAGAAGTGGAATAAAGTTGATGGGGTCAACTATGTGGCATCAGTACATGTTAAAGTAAACACTGGTCATTTCCATCATCAAAAATGGCGGCGCCGTAGCGGCCACACCCATCGACATAGAAAAAAGCTTTTAATAACTTTTGATCAGCATAGTCTCTGGATGATGTGAAAGAAATTTGAAGTGGATTGGGCAAAATCCCTAGGAGGAGTTCGTTCAAATACGACATGTGGAAATCACGCCAAAATGACACGAAAAATTTAAATGGCCGACTTCCTGTTTGGAGTAGACCAATGGTGCAAAAGACTTTTTTGTGCGTCTGGACAACTTACACATGTGTACCAATTTTCATCTTCCTACTCCAAAAAAACCCCTATGGAGAGGGGTTTTTGAAGATTTCAAGGGGGCGCTATAGAGGCATTTTGCCCCACCCATGGGCGACGCCCCTATCACATGTAAGAGGTTGCCATTCTTGACCTGTCTATCAATTTTCATGATGATATGACTTCATTAAAGATATCAAAAGGGCAAACGTAATTTCATGGCGAAGGATCGATAGTCGCCGCGCTGCCACACGGACGCCATTACTCGTAGCTTCACGGCCTTCGTGATGTCGCTTCACCAACTTGTTCTGCATGTTTTAGAAGTGGAATGAAGTCGATGGAGTCAACTATGTGGCATCAGTACACGTTAAAGTAAAAACAGGTCATTTCCTGTTACCACCGGGGGGCGCTATGAGTTAGGTGGAAAGTCAATATATGGATACGTTCAGGGCGGCGCCCTCATCATGTCCAGCAAGTTTGAAGCTGTAACGATGAAGTATGTGGGCGTGACAGCTGTTCGAAGCAAAACGGCGCGCTCCAAAACAGTCGCCAAAGTTTGTCGAGCCCTAGCAGCCATGCCCTTTGACCTACAGAAATTCTTTTAATAACTTTTGATCAGCATGGGGTCATGATGACGTGTACCAAATTTGAAGATGATTGGATGAAATCCCTAGGACGAGTTCGTTCAAATGCAAGTAGTGGAAATGGCTAAAAAAAGCCAAAATCGGCCCCTTTTTTGACCCTTCAAATCAAAATGGCCGACTTCCTGTTGACATTTCACCACGACGTTAAGAGACTTTTTTGTGCGTCTTGGCATGATAAATGTGTGTACCAAATTTCGTGAGCCTACGACAAATAAACCCCAATGCGGAGGGTCTTTTGAAAGTTTGTAGGGGGCGCTATTTCGCCATTTTACGTCGACCATGTGCGCGCATCCCAAAATATCGAATTTCGGATCCGGCCGGACGACTTTGCAAAAATTCAGGACTTTTTGAGCATGGGAAAGGGGCGAAATTGGGCCTTGAAAAGGGTAAAGAATAATAAATAATAAACAGCGCGATTTCAAGAGGGTCCTCGTCGGACGACGTTGTCGTCGCTCGGGCCCTAATAATAATAATTCCTTGAAATTCAATAGGGTCCTCGCACCGGACGGTGCTCGGGCCCTAAAAACACACACGCCATACTGAACCTAAGTCATATACAGAGGCAGTAAGTTAGCATTGTTTCAGGTCATTTTAAAGCACTTCCTGTGTTTGAATCTACACTGACATAGTGTACTGACAAACCTCTGAGTAAGACTGTGAGAGATACGCCTGCTGTATGCAAAACCCGACCACAATTGTCCAAAAACAAACCAACAGATTAAAAACCAAAAACTACCAAAAATTGGAAAAAGAAATTAATATGATTCAAGCTTAATGTGATTTGGGGCTTTGAGACACAAGACATCACAGACATCATCAAATCTCAAATTAAACACAGTACGTTAAGTACACACAGGGTTTAAAGCAAAAACTTACCTTTGGTTGGGCCAATGTATCTCCAGACACAAGACGCCTTGTCCTTCTTCAATCTCACGTGATGTTGTGCATCATGAATGGGGTCTAGTCTGCCTTGCCTCACTGCAAAATATCATGTCAAGTCAGTCCTTACAAATATACAGCATTATCTGAACTCATTTTAGCAGTGGCCTAAAAAGGTATTACGCTAGGCACTGACACAGTTTAAGCTAGACGATGCTGAAGTTAGCTTCCAGCTTCCATCAGGCAGTTAAGGGAAAAACAATGTTGACATTTGCTTCTGGCTTAGACAAGAGGGATATTCCAGACAGGAGGTTCAACAAACTCTGAGTCTAACCCTGAACTCTGAGTATTGTTCGAGAGCAGCTGATCTGAATTAGTTCAATCAACTCTGAGTATGTTAAGCACCTGCAAAAAAGCCATCCATCTATGGAGCTCAGATACAGTGATTCACCATGGTAATGGGTGATATAAAAAAAAAGACCCTCCATTTTAATTCAGTAGACATATTAATGCATGTTTATGATGACTGTGCACATTTAATTTTTGCTGGAATGTGACAGGCCACAGATACATCACATTTAAATAAATCTTTTTCATCTTTAACGTGACAAGCACAGGAGCAGCTGAAGGTGAAGATTTTAAAAATCATCAGACATTATTGTATTACAACAATCTGATCCATGAGGGGACTGACACTTGAAATGAGGTTAAAATACAGTCGATAATAAATGTTAGATTACAAACATGTCTCATGTCTTTGATCTATATATTTTTTTTATATCTTCATCTATATGTTTCATCTTCAGTTGCTCCTGTGTTTCATCTCAGTTATTCCACCACTTTATCATCCAAGTCTGGTAAATAAATCCTGTTCATCACAAGGCCTATATTTTCTGCCCCCTGTCAGGAAATGACTTTACCTAAAATAAATGGAGTATATTTTCACAACTACAAGGGCTGTATGTATAATCTTGGTCTCAAAAGAAAGGTAAGACATGTGAGATTACTACAGAAGTGTCAGAATCAAGAATGTGTTTACTATGTCAGAGTAATTTCACCTGGAACACAGTAGAAAATGTGAATTTTTATCTCCTCCTAAAAAAAACACAGTTTAGAGTTAAAATCTCTTTTGAATTATAGGATAGTAGCCCAATTCATCTAGGAATTAGTAAAGGGATATCTGATGAGTAACTGTGCAAAAGTGGATGCTAAAAAAGTGAACCTGAACAGTTTTACAGATGTTTTAACACAGACATGTCCAGCAGCACCAATAATGACCCAGAAGGACGTGAAGCCAAAGATTGTGTATTGTAGCAAGATGCCTACTCCACTCTAAAAAGCTCCCTCATCTTTATGAAAACGAACCAGGACCTTCGTGATTCATTTCAAACTACTGAAGAGTCATAGTAGTACACATTAGCAGTGTTTTTTTCAAGCTGGAATACAACTTTAGGCCACAAAACAGCAAAAGACATACTTTCTGATTCTGTGAAGGGTTTTTTTGCGACTCTTTGGCGTCTAACGGCGTGTTCCCAACCAAACGCGACGAACGCGATGTAATCGCACGTCAAATGAAATCGCGTCGCGCTACACGCTCCAGTTTTGACGCTGGTCCAATATGCCAAAAAAGGCCTCATCGCGGCATCGAGCCCGCCCAACAACAACATTTCTTCCGCCATTTCATTCTCTCGTCGACCATGGCTGAGATAACCACCATCGCTGCACTGTATCTGCTCTGGAGAAGTTCCCAGCTTCGTCTGCGGGCTAGGCGCAACAGACAGATACAGAACTTACCAGGTATTCCACACACCTCGCTCACGCTCACCCAGGCCCGGTCCTTCTTGTTCCTGTCCCTGTAGAGGGGACGGAACAATGATAAAGCTCTGGGTGAGCGGTCATGGCCACGATTAGCTTTTCCTCCATTCTTTGATTCTTCACTGTAGTTTGAGCAGCAACAAGGGAACACCAGGACGTCCGTACGTCAGCACGTCGGTGACGATCTCAACGCTGATAGGCTGTCGCGGCGCGTCTTCACGCGAATTCGCTGCAAAAGTTCAATTATTTCAACTCGAGCGATGAAGCGTCATCGCGCCGGGCGACGCGATGGAAGCGATTTTCGCGGCCAACGCGTCCATCGCATCGCCCGGCGCGATGACGCGTCCAATCGCGTCTTTGCATTGACTTTTACATGTGCGACGTGCGACAACGCGTCATCGCGTTTGGTGGGAACACCCTGTAACTTTTGTCGCACAGTGACGAGTCAGACATCTTTGTAATAAGCAGCAGCTCTACTTTCATATGACACATTGTTTGTGTGGTTTGCTTGAAGTGATGCGATTCGTAAAAGCACTAAATTGGACGTGCGCTGTTGTCGTGTTTGTTAAATGCCCATATTATTGGGGGTTTAAATTGTGTTTCGTTTAGGTGCAATGCTTGATAGAGGCTTTTAGCTGAGTTTCTCCCCGTCATTTTGGTATGCTATATGTTAGGATTGGTGCTTCCTAGCGTGCGCATAGATCGTCTGTACCGCACGCATCTGACGCAGCTCCCTGTACAGGTGGCTCTCGTGTTGAACAGGATAATGAATTAACGGACAACACTGAATAAAACGTTATTGTGTTAACCTGAAGGTCCCCCAATTGGAGGAGCAGAAAACAGTGTTCATCAGCGCACTAATCAAAAGGAATGGTGGCGTTATACATCAATCAATCAGCCAGACCTGGTCTAAAATCGGTATAATCGTTTATATGCCCGAAATACAGCTAAAATCATAACTATAACCATAACTTCATATCAAACTTCATAAAGCAGCTCATAAACGCTAATTCGGGCTTAACAGAGCAACTATATTTTATGCAAACAACACAACCTACCCCTCAAATGACAGTGAAACTACCGCAACTTCCATCGATACGGAGCACAGCCGACTACAACAAAGCGTCCGAAAGCGAGCAGCCAAAACACAACAAAAAACTAATGGCTTCGCCGAATGGTTGAACCCCTGACAGAGGAACTTTGATGACAGAATTAGCTTACCAGCTAGCTGCAGTGCTAAAGACTGTTACACGAGCTCCGGTCCCGCTGTAACAGACGTGATGCAAACAAGGGAGACACGTTCTCGCATGACACAAAAAGGACACTACGTTTGTAAGAAAAAACAAAACGTCCCCTCCCCCACAAACCCAGCCTCACAGAAGAAGGTTAAAGAGAAGAAGAAGGTGCCCTCTCCAGGGGAGGAGACTTAGTCCTCCTGGAAGTCAAATGTCGTATTCAAGAGCGCTTTGTTAAACTGTTTAAAAACACAGTCAGACAGGATTTGAAGCCTATTTCAGTCTCAAATTGAGTCTCAAACTGCGCGAAAATTGTTATTTTCTGTTTGATCGTTTCGCGGTCAAACAGAGACATACAGAGAGGCTGCAAGCGCCAAATGTTTTTCTAAGTAGGAAAACCCCTGATATCACATACCGCCGTCTCTTTGTCGCTAAACAAAAATGGATTTTACTCTTTCAGAAGCTACCGTTGTTTAGCTAGCTGACGGACGATCCAGTGAAAGCTGACACACATTTTATGAAATTAAAAAACAAAATAAGCATGTGTACAGAACATGTAGTTATCAGATAACTCCCTAACGGTTCAGAGTATTTCTAAGTAGTCCATTAGCTAACAACAACCGGCATGAACACAATTAATTATATAATCTAAAGCTTCTTTGGCTGGTCCACACTGCAAACCTGCTGAAGTTTCCGCCTGGCACATCCGTGTGTATAAATTGGCGCGTCATTGTGTGTATTTTCCCGCAAAAATGTTTTAACTTGCAATGTCTCCTGAAGCCTCTGGTGTCGCTGTTGGACAGTGCAGTGCTGTTACAGAGTGTCACCTGAATCCTGACTTCACTTGTGCCTGTTTTAAACAAGACCACAGACACAGTAAAAGCACTGTACTTCTTACACAGAGAAGACAACTTCAAGTTTTCAAATGACATTAGTACATGTGTTTCATAGAAGAACACACACAGAGACACAGACAGTTCAAGTTCAAGCACATTCACTTTTATTGTATGGAGTTTATTTTTACACTTTGACAGTAAAGAAATTTCAATGTCAAATATGGAAAAAGTACATTTTAGTAAACTATGTATTGACACTCAGTATTTTGAAGTATAATTTGTCTCAGTTTATGTAAAGTTGATGTGTGTTTAAGCTGACTTGTTTTCATTAGACTAATGTTGACAATGTCCCACTCTCTCAAACTAGAAGCAGACTCTCACACTGTGAATTTAAACTTCTACAAGAGACTTTAAAAAAAAATGTTTTTAAACATCATTGGATAATGTTGAAATCTATGTAGATTCTCAACTCTGGTGTATTTCCCAGATTCTCAACTTAAAAGGGCAGACTCTGACTGTGTATTTGAACTGACTTCACCTATACCCGCATTTTAAAGAAGACCACAGACACAGTAAAAGTAAGACAGACACAGCCACTGTTATCAAAGAGATTATTTTGTCCTGACCTCTGACTTGGTGGGTTGTTTTAAATGATTTGAAGCAAGAACACCATGTGATGGAGAGAGGTGTATTTTGACAGCTGACAGTTTGACACTCTTTATACTGTTGCTATGGACTTGCTAATTAGGGCCGCCACAATCTTTTGTTTTGCTTAACGGGCCCCCTCTGCTGCTCCTCCACAAACACAGAGAAGACAACTTCAAATGACATTACTACATGTGTTTTATACAAGACCACACACACAGACAGTTGAAGTTCAAGCACAATCACTTTATTGTACAGATTTTACTTTTACACTTTGACAGTAAAGAAATTTTAATGTTGCATAAAGCACAGATATTTACAAATATTCACAAAAGACCCAATGTCAGACGACATTGCCACAGGTGCAGTGTGGGTGCAGGGTGCAGTGTCAGCTTGAAGTGGTGGTTCAAGGGGTGGCCTCCGATCCATTTCCCTGGGCCTGGACGTGACGAAGGCTCACTCATCCAGCCACTCCAGTTCCAGGCCTTCACCCCTGAAGGACTTTCTGTTCACACCATAATCAAAATTCAATTCTGCATCCACTCTGATGTCCCCAAGGGCTTTGAATAAAATGACATCTCTATCCTCTCCTTCCACCCTCAGTCCGCAGCGGAGCGGTTTCAAGTTCGGCCTCTTGCTGGAGTGATTTATTCTGCTGCCAACCGTGTCCATGTCTGTATGGCAGTCGCAGGGGAATGTCTGGGCATCGATGCAGAGATCTTTTAAGAAGAACAGGTACCCTGCTTCATCTCCTGTCATCTCCTGGATCAGTTTCCTGCCCTCTGCAGCGGAGACCAGTCATCCGTGATAAGTGAAGACGATGTCACCCTTTGAAAAGGGGCGGGTAGCAACCACTCCTGTAATCAAGAGAACAAGAAAATTGAGATAAAAATGGAAAGATGAGTTGGATCAAAACAATAACTAAATACAACTAAAAATTTCAAACCCCTTACAATGAAAATGTTTCCTTACCGAGGCCTTTTCCATCACCCAAGTCCTTGATCGCAAGGCCTTTCCAGTGCTATGTGGAAACGCTGTTTAGAATGGCCTTATCGGTCTCTAATGGCCTCCTTGGGGGCTGGTCTCCACAACTTAACAATGTCCTCTGGCTTTGGGAGGTTGCCTTCCAGCCCTCCTTCTCTATCAGCCTGGCCACCTTCCTGCTGATGGTTTCCGTGGTGAGTGAAATTTGCTGAAAAAAAAAATGCATAACTTCAGTCATGTGGGCACACCAAATAAATAACCAATTTTGACTCTTGATTTGTGGGTAGACTATCTTGATTTTGTGAATTGGAGAACTTACACAACAGAAACTCCTCTCTCTGTGTGAATTGACAAGCTCGCCACTTGTCGTAAGAACGCCCGGTCACTTGGAAACCCGGCATTTACCCCTCGCCTTTTTGCTGGGAGGCTGACCGTGCGTGGTGACCGGAAATGCCGATGTGAAAGAGGAGAAATCTGCTAGTGGCTGGTTCTCTCTGCCAGAGGAAGGGGCAGTCGGTGACGTCTGGCCAGAGGATTCAGGAGAGGAGCTGTAAAATAAGGAAATATGGAGAACAAGGATTAAAAATTGCAAATTAGTTGGTAAACAGCTGTCAGATGTTATTATGATGTGTTAAATAAGATGAAGAAACCTACCCTGCCAAGGAGTCCAGCAGGTTTGCTGTGGCCACTACAACGTTAACATCGAGCATTCTGTAGTGCTGCTTTGCCACAGCACTGGAGTGTGCCAACTAACGAGACACATTCTCCTTTTGTGCCTCTGTGAAGGCTGCTGTTGCCTCCGTCTCAGCAGCCCTTCTGACCTCCTGGCTAGTGGCCGGTTTCACCTTGTAGCTGCAATAATAAAATGAGACATGAAAATGTGATATGGTTGTGTCTGTTAAGGAGAAAGTCACGCCCATGTCATATCCACAACAGCTGTGACGAACCAACAAAAACAAACCGTCAACCAGTAAATAAGGACTTGTGTCTTTTAACTTGTAGTTTAACTTCAGAACTCCTGGATTTCACTGCACAGCTGACTGGAGACTTTCTGTTGTTCAAAGCATCACGGATTTGTCTTTACGTACCTTTCATGGAGCTGGGCAATGTTTTGGTGACACTGCACACTCGACCGCCGCTGGTTAAGACAAAAAACTCATCACAGTCACTGTCCCCGATGTAGCATGGCCGGATCCTCTCATAGTACAGCTGGAGCCACTGTGGGAACAAGAAGAAACATTACTTGACTGTAAAAAATATGCGTGTTATCATGTTAAAAACCTAAATGGTAATGGAATTAGGCTAGTAAAGAACTTACAGCATCCTCCTCCTGCATCAAGGCAAATGTTGCAATTTGCATTGTGGCAGTTTTGTGCTGGCTGATGCCAACCACAGTCCTGCCATTGGCGGAGACTCTGTTGACCCACTCTTGAGTCTGGAAAAAAAGGGAAGCATGAAAGGTCATTAATGTATACATTTACAGACGACCATGAGAGATCAAGGGGAAAACTCCTTTAAGTTATTAAAAAAAATGCACTTACAGTTAAGCCTTCCACAGCCCCTGGCGCTGAAAGTGGCGCAAGACCAAGACCGCTTCACAGTAATAGCGGTAGCTTGTCTTCTCACTCTCAGGGACGGGAAGATTGTTCAGCAGCTTTCCGAATGTACACAAGAAGTGAACCCTTGCGGCTACGGCTGCCCTCTATGAATCGATCGTACCTGAGAAAAAAGTCAAGAATGGAGAAAAGTTGTTAAATACACTACTCTCAAGACTGCGTGCAGAGGTCAGTACCACAAGTTACAAAAGGACAGTGCAAAACAGATGGAAATTAAGAAAAACATTTACCTGGTTTTACACACTTCCTTCGTGTAGACCTTGGACACCGGCTTTCGAAATGTCTGCAGCATCTCCTTGTAAGTTGTAATCTTCAGTCGGAGACTTGGGTCCTGCTGCTTCAGATCCAGCCGGGTCTTCAGGTAATCCCGGAACCTGATGATATTTTTCATGTAATTGAGGAGGGTTGCAGCTGACATGTCAGTCCTTTTGAGGCTGGTGAGGTAGTCCCGTGTCTCCGTGGACTTGGTGAGGAAGGAGGAGGATGAGAAAGAAATGCTAGCATCAACAAAATGAAAAGAAGCTGGGTTATTGAAGTGGGCATGCTGAGAATTGGTGCATAGAGATCTTACCTCCTGTAGGCAGTTGGTCACCATCAAGGTCTCCCTGAGGTATTGCTTGAAGTCTGTGAACAGTTTTGCATGCTCCGGAAACTTATGGTACAGACCAGCCTCCTCCATCTTGATCCTCACGATGGTGGTCGCAGCTGAGTAGCTCTGTAAATTATTAAAAAACAATCAATAATAATAAATAAGTCATTTAAAGCTGAAGGCTCTTCTCTGTGTGTCTGCTGAAGTAGAACAGCAGTAGACGATGATTTTGTGATTTCACCCAGAGAAAAAGAGAAAAAAAGTCTATGGTACATTACATTTGTGTTGTTCAGTGTATCTGTAAGGACTCACTTTAAATTGTGTAAAAAAAAAAAAAAAAAAAGTCTGTAGTAGAAGTTTAAATTCATAGTGGGCGTTTCTGCTTCAAGGTTGAGATTTGGGTAACTTCACCACATTTGGTGATTTCCCCCAGATCTCAACATTAGACCTCTGAGAAGAATTCAGCTTTTGCACACAGAAACTTTTATATAAACTAACTTTTTAAAGTCTCTTGTAGAAGTTTAAATTCACAGTGGGAGTCTCTGCTTCTAGTTTGAGAGAGTGGGACATTGTCAACATTAGTCTAATGAAAACAAGTCAGCTTAAACACACATCAACTTTAATATAAACTGTGACATATTATACTTCAAAATGTTTCACAGTTTATGTTAGATGCCATGATAATTGGGCTGTTCACATGAGCTTTGCTATGGAGGACATTCACAGGCGTTTCTGCTTCAAGGTTGAGATTTGGGTAACTTCACCACATTTGGTGATTTCCCCCAGATCTCAACATTAGACCTCTGAGAAGAATTCAGCTTTTGCACACAGAAACTTTATTAGAAACTACAATAAAGTATAGAACACTAGATATGCAGGCAATATGTATCCAAGCCAAGGTTTACTTGCTTAACTTTCAAATAAAACAGTCTGTTTTGGCCCAGAAGATGAGAGAGATTTCATTTATTTGGGGAACATTCAACACCAATGTTTGACATTTATCCAATAAGTGAATTACACAATGCCTCCAAGCTTGCTGTTAAAAAGCTCGTAGTTGGATCGTAGTTGGTGTAAATAGTTTGATTGCATGTGTTACATTGGTTTAAATTTCCTTTCTTGTTTTTCTTTGTAGGTTTTTCTTAATAATAGTTTTTATTTGCCTTCTTTTCTTTTGTTTCTTAATAGTGTAGCATAAATCCAAACCCACATTTGCGGTACCCAGTACCAGCTGAAAGTGAAGATTCACACAACACACTCCTCGAACACGCAGTGGAAAGAGGTTCCACTTCTGGGTGAACACATTCTTCATCCCGGGACCAGAAAAAAATAAATAAAAATAAATACATAAAAATAATAATAATGATAACGTACCAAAAATAGGAAAAGCAAAAGTAAAAAGAATGTTTAAAGCAAGTTTTAAAGTATGATTAGGCTGAAATGTGGAGTTAGAAATTGTACATTAATAAGATATTTGTGTATTATACAGGAAAGGTGGCAACAACAAGCTCATAAAGATTTAGCACCGAGACGGGAGGTACGCCTGTGGTGGAGCTCATCAACCACTACCGCCACGAGTCCTCACCCTCACCCTCCCCCCCAGGTAAGTTTCCCTTCTTGTTTTTCTTGTAAATAGTTTCGATTGCATGTGTTTTATTGGTTAAAGCTGCAGTGTGTAATATTTACAGGGGTTTATTGACAGAAATGGAATATATATACATAAGTATGTTATTTATTATCATCAAACAACTCAACGTCATAATCTTTATGTTTGCGTTACCTTAGAAATCGCCATTTATAGTTACATAGGAGCGGGTCGCCCTTTACGGAGGCCGCCATCTTGTGCCGCCATGTTTTCTACGGCTGCGCAGAACGGACGCGCTACGTAAACTGCACAGCGTAAACACGGAAGACGAAGAGGAGGACAGATGGCGGTGTTTACTGGCAAACTAGCTTGTTTTCTGGAGGCTGACAACCACAGTTTTGACCAGTGGATGATCATAGTTGTTATTTACCACAAGAAAAAACAGAAAACTATGAACTCTTGTCCTCAAAGAAGTGAAAATATGAAGAAACCAAACGGCAGCGCGACAGGAGACGACAGAAAACAAGGACTAACATCGGTGTGGCGTTTACCACATGGACAACACTGGTGAGGGACTGTTTTCACAGCAACACTGAAGCTGCCTCTTTTCTGCTGGACAGGTAATTCATCCTACACACGTAACTGCACTTTATTATGAGATAGCTTTAGGTAACGATATAACATGGCCACGGGCATAACGCTCACTCACACAGGTAACTTTTCCTCCGTGTTTTCTGTCGATAATATGTTTGTTACCACGTCTGTAAATTTACATGTTGCTTCAAAAGTATGATCAGGACCTGAAATATCCGGTGGCGTTGCTGCGATTAGCTCACAGCTGCTAGAAGTTATTGTCTATAAAACAGTAGAGCTAATGTGGCTGCAGTTGACTGCTAGTTTATGAGATATAGCTATAAACTATAAGCTATATGTGTGAGTTATAAGTGTGGTTATGTATGTACAGGTGAGCTGTTCCTCTCAGCACCGTCGGACATAACAGGATGTATTACAGGTGTGTGTGACTGTGTCACGTAGCTCGTGTTTTCTTTATGTTTCTGCAGCTGTGACAAACATCCTGTACCATCACCTCCTATGAAGGAAAAACCTTTTCATGTCTCAGCTGCAGCTTTATCTACAATCGACGCTGCTGCTAGTGGGACAGACAGGTAAGTCATCACAGTGAAATAACTGTGCTGTCCTCTCATGTTAGACTATCAACAAAATGTAACTGATTAATAGGTCTTTCATTAGTTTATGTCCAGCCCCCCGCGACCGTCATGGATAAGCGGTTACAGAAAATGAATGAATGAATTACTAGTTCATGTTCAATGTTATATCTCTGTAGGTGTCATGTAGAGAACATGTTGTGATTATTTTTTTATTATTATATTATTTGTTATTGTTTTCCTAAACATTCATCAATAATAAGATATAGTCATAAAGTGACTATCTTACATCAGAGGAATGTAACCGTTGTTGCACCTTTGTTGGCTAAGAGTATGTATGTTTTCATCATAGCAAAATAATAAAAAAATATCAGAAATTGTTTTCAGTCATTCATTAGCTCCTCATATCTGGATGATGGTTGCTAATCAGTTGAATCATCAGGTGTGTTTTTGTTTGGGATGAAAATGTGCATACTCTAACATCTTCATGGAATATAACTGAATACTCATGTATGACATCACTATGTATATTTTGTTTCTCTCCTAAAGACAGCAAAGGTAAAAGGACAGTCCGCTCTCCTCAACTAGCTGAAAGACACAGTAAAACCATTTGAGATGCCATGAGGGAGGAGCCTTGGACCAGATGACCCCAGAAAGTTCAGTTTGGTGCCCCTCATACGTGGACCTGCAACATCAGAACTGGTGCAAACACAAGTCAGGACAGGACTGTATGTAAGTGACACGCATTTATTTGCCTTTATTGTGGCATATTAACCTGCCCTGTGAATCATACTTTTAGTGAAATATAATTATTTTGACCACATTGCATAAAAACAATAAAATAATATTCTAACTGAATGTATCTTGACTCTGTCTTCAACAGGACGGACACTCAGGACAGCTGCTGATCTGGAATGATTTAGACAGGAGTTCACCGTGTTTCATCCAGCAGCAAAGAGCTGAATCAGTGTGCTTCTCAGGGAGGAACACAGGATGAAAGAGCTGGAGCACAACAATAACCTCGATAACCTCACAACTTTTAGTGTTCAAACAGACAAATGTCTCAACAGCCACAAACACACAGCCTCCATGCCTGGATATGACACACCATCCCTGGGTAAAGTCCTCCACCATGTGCCCATACCTCCATGCACCTTTACCTCCATTTGTACCCAGGGACCCACTCTTAAGCCCCCCCTCGCTATCCCTACAAAGATCCCATGGTACTGGAGGTTCGTGCCCCTGGTACACAAAAAAGTTTGGTGGTCCTGGTAGTCCAGCCCTGTCAAAACCTGCGATAAGTCTGCACTTATAGCAACTTCTGACAACCAGCCCTGTCAAAACCTGCTATAAGTCTGCACTTATAGCAACTTCTGACAACCAGCCCTGTCAAAACCTGCTATAAGTCTGCACTTATAGCAACTTCTGACAACCAGCCCTGTCAAAACCTGCGATAAGTCTGCACTTATAGCAACTTCTGACAACCAGCCCTGTCAAAACCTGCGATAAGTCTGCACTTATAGCAACTTCTGACAACCAGCCCTGTCAAAACCTGCTATAAGTCTGCACTTATAGCAACTTCTGACAGCCTGGGCCTGAGGCCTGTGGCCCCAATAATGCCTCGAGCCTCTGGCCCGAGGCACAAGGACCATTTAAGGTATCTCACTGTACTAAAGTATAGAGTGATCAGGGTTTTTTTTCCCCCACTTGATTGCCTGTGAAGGTGACTGCTACCTGGAAAGGCCTTGCTACCCCAGCCCCCACTTGCACAAGAAATTTCCCCCTGTCACCCTCTCCAGGACACCCAGGGAGGCCTTGGTGGAGGACTTACCCAGGCATGGGAGCCTGATCCCCCGCAAGGGACCAGGTAACAGGGACCCCTCCACCTCCAGGACCTCCAGGACCAAGACAGTAGGGGATGGGGAGGTCCTGGAGGTGGAGGGGTCCCTGCTCACTGGTCTCTTGCGGGAATCAGGCTCCCATGCCTGAGTAAGGCCCCAAAACAAACAACAGAAACAGAGTTTTTCTTCTTCCTTGCAACTAAAACCATCAAGGTAATGATGAGCAGAAATGGGACTAAAAGATACAAAAGAGCAATACGTTGACTACGGTGGGACTACGGTGTCAGAAAGTCATCATTTGGGAAAGGGAAACATTACATTGCAGAAGAAAGGACCGAAAAACTAAGCATCACCTGTTAACAACACAGCAAGGACTTTTATCCCTTGGCATAGTACATATTCAACACACTTAATAGTTGTTGACTTTAAACAGTTCACTAACACATGCACACTCAGACGCACTCTCACACATACCAACCTACCTACTTAGCACACATATTACACTTGATTTAGTAGAAATTCTACACACTTGATACTTACCTGTTCCCTAAAAAATACTGACTCTGCCTTGACATGGCCTGGGTCATTGTGTGCCTCTGCGATGCTGGAATGTCTACCATGACTTGAGTACACAGTGGTCACCACTTTTTCGTAAATCAATGGTGACCGCTGAGTATTCCAGACATAGGAACACTATCCTTCCTTGCAACTAAAACCATCAAGGTGAATGATGAGCAGAAATGGGACTAAAAGATACAAAAGAGAGCAATACTTGTCTTACTGATTTTATCTCCACAACAACACTCCTCTCGCCCGTCAAGTTCAGTACAGACTGACCAAAAATTTGAAGTTAAACCAAAACATAAAAATATAACATCGTAAAATGAAATACAATGAAATGAAAAAGAATAACACCTGTTATTTCTTGGTGTTCTTCGTGTTCTGACTGTCCACAGCTGCTACAGGAACTATCCTGTGCACAATCACCTAATAACATTAAAACCCTCGGGGTCGACTGTGTCTGATATGACATGAAGGCACTCCTTTTATTAATAAGAAGATTTCTCTGGAATGCTGTGTGCTAGGGACTTGCTTCAAAAGTTTCCGTAAGTTCACCGCCGCGCCGTTTCTGGCTGTCCACAGCTGCTACAAGTACTTCTCCTGTCATTTTTTCTGTTACATATCAAAGACAACAAAAAGGAGATAAAATTACAGAAATGATTCCCTGTCATTTCTTCAGTTACATATCAAAGAAAACAAAGGAGATAAAAATTACAGAAATCATTTCCTGTTAATTCTTCTGTCTTCTGTCTGCCTTGACATGGCCTGGGTCATTGTGTGCCTCTGCGATGCTGGGGAATGTCCACAATGACTCAAGTGTGCAATAGTTATTAATTTTTCATAAATCATTAGTAACCACTGAGCACTCAAGACATAGGGACACTATCCTCCTCCTTGCAACTAAAACCATCAAGGTAAATGATGAGGAGAATTGGGATTACAGTGTCAGAAGGTTGTAATTTGGGAAAGGGAAACATCATGTTGCAGAAGAAATGATTTAGTATTTAGTATTCTACACACTTCATACTTACATGTTCCTTCTTAAAGAAAAAGAAGAAAAAAACATCACACCACATGGACTCTGCCTTGACGTGGTCTGGGTCATTGTGTGCTTCTGTGACGCTGGGGAATGTCCACAATGACTCGAGTGAACAGAAGACACTACTTTTTCGTAAACGGTAGTAACCAGTGCCCACTCCGGACATAGGGACACTATCCTCTTCCTTGCAACTAAAACCATCAAGGTGAATGATGAGCAGAAATGGGACTAAAAAATACAAAAGAGAGCAATACGTTGTTTTACTGATTTTATCTCCACAACAACACTCCTCTCGCCCGTCAGGTTCAGTACAGACTGACCAAAAATTTGAAGTTAAACCAAAACATAAAAATATAACATCGTAAAATGAAATACAATGAAATGAAAAAGAATAACACCTGTTATTTCTTGGTGTTCTTCGTGTTCTGACTGTCCACAGCTGCTACAGGAACTATCTTGTGCACAATCACCTAATAACAGTAGGTGACAGCACTAAAGAGAAAAACAAAAAACAAAAACAAAACATCAAAATCATGATGCAGTTTAGAAAGAAAGTAGTTCCAGTAGATTCTACTGCAGAAAGACAGTAGTTCCTACATGAAAATGCTTACAATGAGGTGTGTGGATTTGAGCAACTGGGTCATGATTTCTGGAAAGAGACACTGGTTTTGAATTTTTCTTAAATGTATTATTTTGCTGCTTTGATCACCACAGGGCTTGTTCCATTTAGTCTCATTATATCGGTGAAAAGGCTTACATCTCTATGGCCAACATCTCCACAAGTCTACATCTGACACGAAAACAATCTAGATCGATAAATAGCAATACAGGAAAGAGAAAAAAAATATGTATTTCTGATTTTTGGGGTGAACTGTCTTAAACATGTCTTACCCTGGAGGTACACAGTACTTAGACTGGGATTGTTTTGCTTTACAGTTTGCGTATCCAGTCTAGTCTGGGTTTGCGTTTACTCAGCAGTTTACTCAGTACTTGATTAGTTTTTTCACTAAATACTTACTATATACCTACGTGTTACTGTCTCTTGACTGGTGTGGTGGAGAGAAGCTGTAAAATGAAGGAAAATAAGGGCTAAAGTATATCAACCTGGTAAGAAACTTTGACATGTGATTGTGATGCATCGCGGACTTGTAAGATGAGATGAGATGACCAGGAAACCTACCCTCCCAGGGTGTCCAGCAGTGCAGCCGTGCTAACAACTACGTGATCCACCCGCAGTACAGGAGTGGGCCAGATAGTTGTTGACATGCTCCTTCTGACTCTCAGAAAATTGGGAGGCTGCCTCCATCTCAACTGCCCTTCAGACCTCCTGACCGGTGGCAGGTTTGATGAGATAGCTGCAGGAAAAAAAATGTGACATGAAATGTTAACTGTGATATGACTGTATCTACTAATAGATTAACATAAAACATTTACACATCAGCATATGGATTTATGTGGGCAGGTAGGTAGGAACACACCTTTCGTGAAGCCAAGCAACGTCACTGGTGACACTGTGAACAGGATTGCCACTGGACGAGATGAAAAACTTGTCACAATAGCTGGTGAGGTGTCCGGCCGAATGTTTTCGTAGTACGCCTGAAACCACTGTGGGAACAAGAGAGACAGTTACTTGACTGCAAAACATTGTAAGTAAAACAACCAGAAATCATTACCGGGTAACCTCTTTGTACCGCAATGAGAATGAGAAAGAAAAAACACTCAATGTGGATCAGGGTCTCAGAAGTTCTAGGTCGCTCAGGAGAAAATGGCTATCAGGTGGCAAAGGTGAAACAAGATACAGACTCAGTTATAATTGAAAGGTAAGAACCAAATATTAATTTTTCAGTTCTTTTTTTTTTTCTTTTTCAAGAATGTATTGTTTTTTGTTTGACTTAGAACATGTGCAAAACAATAACTGTACTCCACATCATTTACCATAACAATAAAAAAAGAAAAATTAAAACAAATGATTTCCCCTGTAACTTCACTTGTTTTTTTCTTTCCTTCAGGTTTAATCTGGAATCCACCCATCAGGTACATATCTATTTTATTTTCCTACTTTATTTCTGGTTGGAACATATTTTATCTCACCATAATTAAAACAGGCGCTCATTAAGTTATTTTTCTTTCTATTTTGTCCCATTATGGGTTTATGAATCCTATTTTATAGTGCCTAAGATTCAACAGGTGATTCCTTTAGTTTTTCCTCCTTTTAAAACTCAACTCAAATATCAACCAGTTTCCTTAATGGAACTTGAAAACAAACTAAAGAAAATGAATAAATAAAATGAAAGTAAATAAATGTTTTGTTACCCAGAAATTCTATTGGTGTTGCTCCTTCTACATTACCCTGTACTTTTTGCACAGATGGCACAGATGGTATTTGATATAGAAACTCAAAAGCTCTCGTACTCCTTATGTTCCAGCTGTACAATAATAGAACTCTCAAAATTGGAAGCCCAATCTAAGAACACTCACAATCAGCTCAAATGTACACTAGTTAACACCTTCAAAATAGGGTGACTTAACAACTCAGGGGCCGAGTGCACCAGCTGAGCGTACGCCTGGGTGGAACGTTACGTCCGACTTAGAACGGAAAGTTACGACCAGTTTAAGGTTAAGACGAGTGCAGCAGTTGGACTTAAGCCCTGAGTGTGTTCCGCCTGGGTGTAACTTTTACGCCTGGTGTGGAGCAGGCGTAAGTAGGAAACTCAGACTTGTATCCACGGTAATTTTAATGGAATCACACCGCCGGAAAAGAGAAATGAGGGAGAGCAGCGCACCTTGTTTACAGGATGATTAACGAGAGGGCATTTCAGAAGAGAAAGTGTCATCCATGACAGGACAAATCCGCTCTATATAACGTTAGATTCAGAAAGTGATAAAGATTTAATTTTAGCAGAGAATCGCTGTTTGAATTAAAGTGCTCTCCCCTCAGCTGCAGCGTCTGTCGGACAGAGACGCGGCACTGTCCCTCACCGTGCAGGTGCTGATTGCACTCAGTTTTATGCCAACGGAGCTTTTCAAAATACTGCGGGCGACATGATAAATGCATGATAATGCTCGGCGTAGAAGTGTGTTGCTTGGCAACAATCAACAATTGGTGTGTACTCACGTGAACGCGCATTGTAAGACCAGGCGCAGCTACGACCGGGTGAGTCCGGCTTGGTGCACTCGGTGTAAAGTCCAGTCACAACGTCGGACGTAGTTAAGTCCGGCGTAAGAGTTAAGACCTTCTTTTTTACGCCAGCTGGTGCACTCGCCCCAGGTGACACATTAGTAGACACAAATTCAAAAACAATTCAACGTATTCTGCCGTGTCAATAAGGTCAGTGGATCAAAGGATTCAGTTCAGTGAGTTACTGTTTAAGTCCATCCACGGCTATCAGTTCAACTCAGACTTCTGTTGTATCCGTCGACTGTTTAAACGCAATGCAGTAGTGCCTTCCCGCTTAGTGAAACTCCTTGTACTCTGTGTGGGGCAGCAGAATGCGATTGTCCTACCACTCTGTTAAACTCCTCACACTCGACCGAACACAGCAAAAGAAGAAGAAAGCCAAAGAAGAAGGCCTGGCCTTGTACCCACAAAGCCAGGAAAATTATTACTACACAGTTCAATTGCATTCTTTTCCACATAAACTCACTACAGCATTGCTATTTGTTTAACATCGAAAGACAATGATAGAATACCTTGTATCATTCAACTGTAGCCTGTTGCTCTAACAAAATAAAATTGTCATTCCTCCTTTAACAGCTTGTAATGTCATGTTTCTCTCATTCTGAATCAATAAGGCATCCCTACGGCAATTACATACAACACACTGCATAGGATAGCTTCATCTCACTTTAGCTTGAACTAGCAAGAGGTAATTTTAATCACAGTATGGCTGATAAAACATCCTAACATTAGCTCACGTAAAAATTGACTTCTGTGAACACACATTACCTTTACCCAAAGGCATTTTCAGAGTCAAGTCCTCCAAACACAGATTCACCTTCCCACAGATTTTTTGAATATTATTTCAACCATCAATTCTGCTAATAATAACAGTATTAGCTCCAGGTTATTTTCCAATAACACACACATCATCTTAGTTATCCTGTTTCTTTTTTTCATTAGAGTTAAATGGTCACTCTATAATATTGCTGTTTACTGGAAATATTATTTCTTAAGTCACCTATTTTGCATTTACAGGGTTCCGGTAACAGGGGTTACATAAGCAATAGACACTTTGCATCATACAAAAACATGAGTGGTGAGCACATTTGGCTGCTAAACAACTTACAGCTTCCTCTTCTTGCGTCAGGGCAAATGAAGCCACCTGCATGGTTGACGTCTTGTATTGGCCGATGCCAATCCCGACCCTTGCACGAGTAGGCTTCCTGTTCACCCACTCTGCTGCCCAGGAAAAAAATGAAAACATACAAATGTAGTAATGAATGAATCTCCAGAAAAAAAAAACAAAACAAAAAAAAACGTTACGGCACATGCAAGGGAACAGATTCCTTCAAGCTGTTACTGAGTAGTTGTCTCTTTGACAGAGACAGGTCATTAAAAACACCACACTCAGGGTTTGTAGCAGTAGTAGTAATAAATTAGTAGTAAGTAGTAATAAGCAAAAATAGGACAATATACGACGTATAGCAAAAGCAAAGATTTACCTTGTTCTGGACACTAGGTGCGTTTACATGGACACAAATATTCCAGTTTTATTCGGTTTTCTATAAAGTGTTAGTAACTATATGTCAAAATAATCAAAGTAAATGCCTATAGACTATTCACATTTCTGGCCAATCAGCACTTCTCAATGTCATAGGTGCTCGGGGGTGGCGCCAATGGACTCGGGGTGCGGCAAAAACCCCCAGACGCCAAGTTTTGTAGCTCTGGCATGTACATGCACGGATCCCACACTTGTGCATCTTCTAAACAATGGCAGGCCGATATACAAATCGGAGAAAAAAAAAAAAATCCACACTTAACCCCTGACATACAGTGACACACAAAGTACATTGTGCTTGTTGTTAAATGAAACAAACAGGAATGATCTTTTTACGTAATAAAATAAATGGAAATAATTCACTTGAGGTATACTTACACTAGGCTGGCCAAGAACATCCCTCCACCTTTGTGCCATCAACTCTCCTGAACGATCAATGAGAAAGAAAAGCAGGTCAAAGAAGAGAAAAAACAACAGTTTATTTGACAAGGCTGCTCTGCGGGGAGCCGTCTTGGCACCCGCTTCTGGTCCACATGTCATTGCATCTGTGAATTCCTGCTATGGTTTGTGATTTATAGCAAATTCTCACAACACTGCCAGTAGGCTCATTCCTGACAGACTCCCGTGCATTTTGGAGGCAAACAGGCTACTCTTTACTCTGCTGCATTTACTGGACAATATTAGTTACTTGCCAGATTCTCATTATTCATGTCATATATAAATCAACTAAGAAATTGCAGTCCATAAGTGTAGAATAAACTACCCAGCAGCACACAAAGTCATAAACACTGACTACATGCCTGAAGTTATCAAAATGGAGTGAATGTGAACATTGTCCTCTTTTTGTGCTTTTTTTCTCAATGGTTATGCTGTCTATTAAATAAATTAATAATTGTAGGGCTGTCAAAGTTAGCGCAAATTCCTTTTAACGCGAATAATTTTTTTGGCGCGCAATTAACGCACGTTCCCGTAGTTTTAATCAGAGGTGAGCTTCACTGTCACCCGACAATGTAAAGGCTTGTCTGTTTAAACAACAGGCTCGATGCAAAGAAACCTAAGTATACGAGGAGGGAGAGGAGAGAGTGCTGATCGAGCTGCAGCTCCACCTGAAACCAAGTAAATGTAAAAATAAGGCTGACCCACAGCAGAGAGAGAGGGAGAAAGTGTGCCAATATGGACAGATGTGTCGACTTGATATAAAAACATTTTGTGATCACAAATCATAAGGTTACTGTACACTGCTGTGGTGTGTGATTTTTTTTACTGCAAGTGAGATTTTGTGTACTTTTAAATACTTAACTACTTCACGCTGATTGATCACAACAGCGAGGGAGGACAGACGAGCTGCAGAGAAGAGGGACGGAGGGGAGCAAATGTGCGCAGTGCTGACCCATATAAAAACTTTACTGATGGTGAATCCTGATGTTACCGTACAGTTCTGTGGTTTAACGCTACAGATAAAAATATCTGTCACTACAAAGTCCAAACTGACAGACGCTCGTCTCCTCCACAAAAACGTTTGTGACTGCGCTGCGTTATTATAAGTCATGATGAAGAGTCCAGACTCTGTCTCTCCTCTTCGTCTCCTCGGTGTGTGTCTGTGTGCAGTTTGCTGTCTGCTGTGGTCTAAAACATGCTCACTGATGTAAACTGTCAGAGTGACACTGATGTAAATTATCCTGCTGCATTAATACAAAAACATGAATAACAGGCACCGTTTCATAATTATATAGACTGAGCTGAATAAAGGTGAGGATTTTTTCATCAGAGGACAATATTTTATTAAAGAAATAAACTATTGGTTTAGTTAATTTACTATTAATAAATAAATGCATAAAAATAGTAACCTTTTCCTAAAATACTGCTGGTTCTGGAATTTTAAATCTGAAACCTGCAGTTCCACAGAGGCTTCACTTGACTTTTCTATTGAAGTTTTTAGTGCGTTTTGGACTTCATGTGAAATTGAGCAGGTCAATATGCTCATGTGTGCCTGATGGGCTGACGGGTATGTCATGTTATTATTTGAGCATTATTCCAAATGCAGTGCCTTTGAGGATTCTGGACAATATTTGTCATTGTTTTTGGTTACTTTATTTGATTTAATAAAGTTACATTTTAAACACAAAATGTCCACAAATAAAAAATGTGCGATTAATTTGCGTTTAACTACAGACTGTCGTGCGATTAATCTCGATTAAAATATTTTAATCGACTGACAGCACTAATAAATTGCTATTTATATATCTGCATGACAATTTGTGGAAGGGAGCTTCCACAAGGGAGGGTAAAGTCTGTGCTGAGCCCCTACCTGGTTCAGGTGTTGGAGCGGTACAATGTGCCCTTTCTCTTCTTCTGGAGAAGAAGACGAAGAAGAAGAAGAAGAGGAAGAAGAAGAAGGAGAAGAGGGATGTGAAGGAGAGGACAAAGCGGGAGAAGTTTGTTACCACCCTCCGTACATTAAGGAGGATGAGATTAAAGAAAAAAAACGTTTAAACTAGACAGCATCTATATATACAATTATTATTATATAATATAGTTATTTTAAAATATAAACAAACAGACCTAACAAATGATAATAACATGAACAACTGTATTACATATGTTTTTGTGTTTATTTTCAATTTCAGTTTTAACAACCATCTTTGGCTGGTGGGCAAATAGCAGTGAGAGCGTGACTACTGTTTGAGTCCAAGTGAATTTTTAAAGCTATAGTAGCAAAAACAAATAATTACCTGTCCAACAGAAAGACAGCGACCTCTGCATCACTTTTCAGGCCCTTCAGATGCCTCAGTCATCTCCACCGCTCAAAGGCTGCACCGATGTTGACTCTGGTTTGTCCTCTAGCTTTATCCACAACCTTTTCTGCCTCCGGCTTTCTTTTCTTTGCCTGTTTAGCGGGCCAGCCGTTACAAGTAACGCTGGAAGTGGTATTTTTGGCTGCTTTTTCTCTGCCATTGTTCCCTTATGAACTTATTCTCCTGCTAACTTGGTATTTCTGCTGAGGAGTGTGCTGAATATTTCCAGCAACGGTGAAACGTGATGAGTGTGCACGGGGAGGGGGGCGTGGGCAGGACGAGACATGAAGGCCTCTGATTGTTTCTTTCCACTCGGACCAAATGGAAGGGACTGGTCAGAGTTTTTACAGGCCTGCTTACAACACAGAGGTCTGATTCTTTTCCTTCCTTTTTCTGAATACATAATGTATTGACTACTTTTAATATGGAAGGACCATTTCACCCAGTATAACAAAAAGTGTTTGTGAACAGGATTACCAACTATAGCTTCTGGAGTCGACGATCACGCCGGCGTGATCAAATCACGTGACGTTTTCAAAGCGCTGTAAAAAAAAACAAAAAAAAAACTAGAAAGTGCGGACTTGAAACTCTCTCCCAGTTTTTATTTGGCGTTGATAGACCAAGTTAAACCGGAGATATGATCGTTTTGATTTGATAGTACAAAATATAGTCATTCGAGCGTAAAAGTGCGATGGGATGAGAGGGCAGGCGTTGCATTTCTTTCCATATTCGTCATTTTTTGTCATTTTACAAAACGGAAGAAGTGGTCGAACCAGTGATGACCAGAGCCCTAGAGATAGAAGAGTCGCGACACTCTATGATTTCGCCGCGGGGTGGTCACGTGGTTCATGTAAGCCTGAATAGTTTCAAAACACACGCCGCGCTGTCATGTTCTTCTATGGGACTGACAGCGGCGATTGCGACATTTCATGGTAAACATGAATAAAATCACATATCCAAGTACTTGTTTGACTATCATTGTATTATTGCATATTTGTAAATGTCAGTTTTACATTTGGAGTGGTAAGGTGACAACTGAAAACTATGTAAAGTACGTAGATACCTTTTTAAGTTTTGGAGGGAAAGTTTCACGTTCGTGTTACCATGGGGAATCGACTTTTACACTGAAATGCAAGATGATTTAAGATGTTAACTGGATTATTGTATTTCCAGAGAATGTCTATATTTCCTTGATTTTGCTTTTAATTCCAATTCACTTACCCGTGGTCTGGGAGTGATTGAAAAGCAGAGAGTAGCAACAGTCCATTCAGCATTTAGTGTCCAGCCCACTTCTTCTGATGAGGCAGGAGTTGACGCACCATAACAATTTTAAAACTAAGCCATACACAAAGTATCAAATAAATGATATATATCAAATTATATATCAAATATATTAAAGAATAATATGAGGCAGGAGTTGACCACACAACCAGTATCATTTTAAGACTAAGCCATACACAGAATATATATCAAATATATTAAAGAATAACAACTCATTACGCTTTGATGAATGAAATAGTATTTTTTTATTGAACAATTGGTGAAACAACAAGAACAAGTGTGTGTGTTGTGGTGTGTGTGTGAGATATGACTCCTGCTCACAGAAGGCGTTCACTTGGACTGCTGACATAATTCTTCTTTTTCAAATAAAAACTTAATCAAATGACGAATGTGTGTGTGTGTGTGTGTGGGGAGACATCCTCTTCATCTGTGTCCTGGACACTAAAAAGCAGATGAAGCGAAATAGGGAGAAACAACAGTTGGCACAGCAGGTAGCGATACACTTAGAGCAAATTATTCACAACATATTATAATGTTGCAAACATACAATACCTTATGCCATTACCTCAATTATAACAGCCCTGAAAATTAAAAAGTGGAGAGAGACAGAAAGAGAGAGGATCCTCTTTTAATCATGAACCCTGACCTCTTACCTATTCTCAAAAGTCAGAGGGCTGGCTGAAGAAAAGTTGTCACCTGCTCTGCGATGTTCAGTTGTGTCATGGTTCATTGGTTTACACCTAACATTTTACAGATCAGTGGTCATACCATGGTTGGCTGTGCAGCATTTGGATGCTCCAATCGGTCCGAGAAGGGTTACCATATGTATGGCTTGCCCAAGGACCAAGAGCGCCGGAAAAAATGGATGGCAATGGTCAGCCGTCAAAACCTGCAAATGACAGGGGCCAGCAACAACAAAAAACTATGTCATGTAAGTAACTTTCACAGAGGGGACATCACTTGCTAGCACTTCAAGGGGCATCACATTCTTAAGTGTAGAGTATTATGACTTTTTGATGATATTTGAAGTGTAATGGAAACTGATCTTACAAACCTACCTACAGGTACACTTTGAGGATGACCAATTCACTGCCACAAAAGCAGGAGGCACGTTGAGGTTGAGGCCAATGCTGTGCCAACAGTCTTCATTCATCGGCCTAAGCCGAAGAGGAGGAAACCCCCTTTTGGGAGGGTGCCTCCAGTAATCCTAATTGAAACGGACCACACATATTGCACCAAGTTAAACTTTGGTATGATACATGCAGCGAACAACATTTCCCATGTCAAGTAATTCAAGGATAGACTACACTCCTAATGAGATTATTACATTTTTCATATTAGTACATCCAGCTTCAAAAACAAGAGGTCAGGGATTCTCTGAGGATTTGCACACAAAAAAATCTACAAATTTCTATCTAATTTAAAGAGAGAATGAAATGCTGAACAATATGAGCGTTGTTTGCTTGCTTTTTTACCTTGAGTAAGTTAGGGCTCTACAATCAAACCTGAAATTGACCTACATTTGCTGGAAGACTATAAAGTATTTCGCCTTTTCGCCACTAGGGCACCGCCATGTTTCAACAAGCTATCTGGTAACGTCATGGGGTTGGTTCCGCTCTGCTGTTCACCACACAGGAGTTATAGGTGAAAACAGACCACAAAGGACAATGACAAAAGGCAAAAAAACAACTTAAGTATAAAACCATAACCTTGTATCATCTGTGTTGTGTTAGTGATCTAAAAACAGAACTCTCTCTCATTAAAAAGTCCATCCAAATCATTACAATTTAAGTTTTTCTTGGTTAATGATGCCTCCACACTTTCTTAGTTTAGGGTTTAAGGTATGTTATTAATCAGGAAGGGATTCTGCTCAATTCGGCATATTAATGATATACGTTTCAATCAATTTAATGTAGTTTCAGCTGTCAGAGTAGCTTCACATCCTGTGCATATGACTCCACTAAAAACGTGGATATTAACTGGTGAATGGATGTTTTAAGTCGTATTAGACCAGTAATGCCTGTTTGTCACTAAAGTATTACAAAGGTATGACTTGAGTTTGGACGGCGTTTCTCAACCACTAAAACTGATCTGTTTCCAGCCAAATCACCTGAAGACAGTGACGCCTGTTATCACAGATCACTAACACAACACACACATGTACAGATGATACAAGGTTTATGGTTTTATACTTTAGCTGTTTTTTTCCTTTTGTCGTTGTCCTTTGCAGTCTATTTTCACCTATAACTCCTGTGTGGTGAATACAACAGCAGAGCAGAACCAACCCCGTGATTTCACCAGATAGATTGTTGAAACATGGCGGTGCCCTAGTGGTTTCTGATTGTGGCGGATGATTTGATTCATGTTACAGTAATGTTCTGCATTAATTTCTTTTCTATAGGAGTGTAGTGCACCTTACATTGGAGATGACGGTAGGTGCAAATGTAAACGCAAAATGCATATAACAGCGAGATTACCTTGCTATTGTTACAGAGATTGAGGGAGAAACTGAGGTGGAAAGGGACATGACAGGAGACAGTGAAAGAGAGAGCAATAAAGAGGCCATTTTACCAGAGGCAGGTGATCCAGGGATGTGTGTGCTGAGGGCCAGTCAGTCAGGGGCCAGCAATGATGACACCACAACGCCAGGGCCAGATGCTCCAGGGACCACACTGCCAGGGACTGATAGGGCAACTGTAGAAGAATTAATTAGGCAACTCAAAAGGGAAAAATTAATGAGAAGGAGAGCAGAGAGGGCTCTTAAACAACAAAAAAGAATTAATTTGGAAATGAAGAGGAACAAATTAGTTAACCAAAAGTTCACACAAATGTTTACAAGAGACCAAATTCGAGCCCTGGGACAGCTAAAGAAGAGAGGAATTCGGTGGGGAAAGGAGACAATTAAAAAAGCAATTCAGATACGATTTACTGCTGGCATCACTGGTTATGAAACCCTCCAGCAAATGCAGATTCCACTGCCTAACATCCGCACGCTGCAAAGGAGGATGCAGCATGTAAAGCTGGAGCCAGGGGTTTTGGGGGAAGTGTTTGAGATGCTGAGGCTGAAGGCAGGTGTGTTAACTGAAATGGAGAGAGAATGTGTGCTCTCCTTAGATGAGATGGCCATTACTCCAGGCGTGGAGCTCCATATGGGAACAGGAAGGCTCTTTGGCAATATAATGCTGCCTGACCACAAGGGACAAGCGACGCATGCACTGGTGTTTATGCTGGCTGGAGTAACAACACGGTGGAAACAAGTTGTGGCTTACCGCTATAGTGGCAATTCCACCGATGGCGCAGTTTACCAGCCCATCATAGTCAGCATCGTTGAAGCGGCGGCGTCTGTGGGGCTTCATGTGCTGAATGTCACCACAGACATGGGGAGCCCCAACAGAGCAATATGGAAGTCCTTCAGGGTGACCTATGACCAGCCATGGATCCAGCATCCTGTTGTGCCAGACCAGCGCCTCCATTTCATGCCTGACGTTCCTCATCTCGTCAAGAACTTGAAGAGTGCCATTATTCGTGGTCACATCATCACCATACCACAGGATGTGGTGGAAAAGGAGCAGCTGCCATCCAGTGAGGTCTCTGTTGCCCCTTTAAAGGATTTGGTGTCTTTCCAAGAGGGCATGGCACTTAAGCTGGCACCCAATCTATCCAGAGGTGTCCTGTGAAGGAGGAGCGCAGACCAGAGTCTTACCTTACAACGTCATGGTTTTTGGAGAAGGTGGACCACTGGTTTGACCTCACGTCATCCCGCCATGTTGTCACTGCCCTCAGTCATTTAAAGATGGAAGAGTATGAAAAGGCCATCAGACTGATTGCAATTACTAGTAATCTCAAAAAAGAAAGAATAAAACAATATAAAAAATATATAGAGGAATTGAGAGACTTGGAACAAAAACATAAGGGAAATAGAAAAGTTGACCCAAAAGTTAACAAACGAATGAATGAGGTGAGAAAAGAAATTAACAATCTACTCCAACATGAAGTAGAAACAAAAGCAAGATATTTAAAACAAAACTATTATGATTCAGGCCCCAAAGCAATGAAATTGCTGGCGAGACGCTTACGGAAACAGCAAGCAGAAACCACAGTCAATAAAATATATGACCCAAAAACAAACAAACCTAAATATAAACCAAAAGAAATTGAAAATATTTTTAGAGATTATTACAAAGAACTCTATTCTGAGTCGCCAGCTTCAGATCAGAAAGATATTAAAACTTTCCTTGAATCCCTGAACCTACCTTCAATAGGCACAAAACAAAATGAACAGATAACAGCAAACATAACAATTAACGAAATCCGGGAAGCAATTGGCAAATTAAAATCAAATAAGGCACCTGGAAGTGACGGATTCACTTCTGAGTGGTACAAAAAGTTTAGTGAAGAATTAACACCACTACTCCACAGGACTTTCAACTGGGTTATGGGTGATGGCAGAATTCCTCCCTCCTGGACTGAAGCAATCATTACAGTCCTCCCCAAACCCCTAAAAGACAAGAACTATTGCCAAAATTATAGACCGATATCAGTATTGAATGTTGATTACAAAATGTACACTTCAATTATATCAAATAGACTTCAAAATTTTGTACCAGACCTGATAGACGAGGATCAATGAGGGTTTGTTAGGGATAGACAAACGCAAGATAACATCAGAAGAACATTACATATCATACATAAAATACACAAAGACACTATACCAGCTGCTTTGATTAGCTTAGATGCAGAAAAAGCATTCGATAGAGTCAATTGGGAATTTTTATATTTAACTCTGGAAAAATTTGGATTCAATACTAAGTCAATTCAATGCATCAAGTCTATCTATAACAAACCCACAGCTAGGGTAAAAGTCAATGGCTCTCTGTCAGGAAGATTTACTCTGGAGAGAGGAACTAGACAGGGCTGCTGCCTTAGTCCAACACTGTTTGCTCTATACATTGAGCCGTTGGCCCAGATGGTGAGACAAGACCCCTCAATAAATGGCATAGATATAAATAAACAAAAACATGTAATAGGCCTGTTTGCTGATGATATTATAATTTATTTAAAAAAACCACTTAATTCATTTAAGCAGCTTACACAAACTCTAGAAACTTTTGGTTTATATTCAGGTTATAAAGTAAATATACTTAAAACTCAAGTTCTCATGTTCAATTGCTCACCAAACCAAGAACTTAAAGAATGGCAGATAAATTGGGCAGCCAAATCAATCAAATATTTGGGCATAAACATAACTAAAGATCTTTCCAAATTATATAAAAGCAACTATGAACACATTGACAAAAATATAAGGGAAGATATTGACAGATGGATTACTTACCCAATGGGATTAATCGATAGGATCAATGTGGTAAAAATGAACATCTTGCCACGTTTACTGTATGTGTTCGTATCTTTACCAGTACATGTATCAAAAGAACAGTTCCACAAATGGGATAAATGCATATCAAGATTTGTGTGGGGAGGTAAACGACCTAGAATACGCTATACCACCCTACAATTATCTAAAGACAAAGGGGGAATGGCACTCCCAAATTTAAAAGAGTATTTTCATGCTGCACAATTACGTAAACTAATCTGCTGGTGTGATGAAGGATATGTAGCTCGATGGAAAGATATTGAAATTTCTATATATGAAAACCCAATTCAAACAAATATAGGGGAAATTGAGCCCCCTACTTACATAAGAGGGGGACATTACTTTGACCCAGTGATATCCTTTACTTTAGATATATGGTATTCCATAGTGAAACAATTAAAAATAGGTAAAGAAATTGGACTATTAAAATGGGTTGCATTTGATGACAAATTTGCACCAGGAAAATTTGATGTGACATTTAAACACTGGGCAGAAAAGGGAATTACAGCCATATGCACAACCCTAAAAAAAGGTGAAATGAAAAGCTTTCAGGATTTGAAAAATGAACATAATTTAACTAATCAGGATTTGTTTAGATATCTGCAAATAAGGGATTACTATATAAAAAATATCAAAACAAATGAGGATAAAATTCACCCTATCATAAAACTACTGGTTAAGGCATATAATCACCCTATCCCAAAAGCAGTATCTGTTCTATATGGCTGCTTAATGGAATCTAAAATAGAGTCAACATTATATGTTAAAGCCAAGTGGGAAAGGGAGCTGGGTGAAGAGATTCCAGAGGGGACATGGCACAATCTGTGGAAAGCACATCAAACCACTACACAGTCACTGATATGGAGAGAATTTAATTGGAAAAATCTAATTCGATATTTTGTCACACCTAAAATCAAAAGCAAACAGTTGAGCACTCACCAGCCATGCTGGAGACTGTGTAATGACATAGATTCAGATCACACTCACATATTTTGGAAATGTACAAATATACAGCCCTTCTGGGGGAATGTTCACTCAGTTCTCTGCAATGTGCTGGGATACTTGATCCCTAAATCTTGTCTTGTTCTGTACCTCAGACATTTGGATGGATCGGTGCATAAAGAAGACCAATATTTGATTAAGACTCTATTAGTGGCTGGGAAGAAGGCCATTACTAAAAACTGGCTCAAGATTGACCCCCCTAGTAACAAACTATGGATGTCAATTATAGATGATATACTTGTGATGGAACATCTCACATACAAGTTGAAAGTGAAAGAACACTTATTTGTTGAAAGATGGGGGAAATGGTTGTTATATAGGGAGAGACTTGATTTTATATAATTGTATACAGGCTCTGTTCTTGATGATTGTATTGTTTGTTGTTTATTGTTATTTTTTGTTTGTATGTTCTCCACAATCCAGAGGGGATTGTGTTGCGATGTGGTGTTGACATTGATGACTAAAACAAATAAATAAAAATTGGAAAAAAAAGAAAAGGCCATCAGCTTCCTCCACGACTCCATCCATCTTTTTCGGGGCCTGAAGATCGGTCCCCAGGGCAGCTGGAAACCAGTCCAGACAGGACTGGTGATGGCCACGACGACAATACTGGAGGTCCAGCAGGATCTGTTGAGAAAAGGGCACAAATTTGTTCGTACAAGCAGGTTCACTCAGGACTGCCTAGAAAATACTTTTTCCTGCATTCGTCAGAGGAACTCTGTTCCGACACCTGTGGAGTTCCACTATGCACTACGGGCTGTCACTGTAGGGCAGTTCCTCTCGACCACTCATACTGGCAGTTACCTGGATGATGCCTCAGACCACTTGGCGGACTTCCTGGACATCCAGAACAGCAGCTGCAGTGCTTCTGAGGTTGTGAGAGTTGAGCAGCTGGCAGACCCATCACCACCCGACTTCACAAAGACAGAATCCTGTGTCCTTTACCACCTGGCAGGATACATAGTGAAGAGGGTCATCGGCTTCTCACTCTGTGAGGAATGCCAGTGTGCACTAGTTGAAACCTACCTACCTACCAACACCACAAGCGAGAGAGCTGTTTTGCTGGAGATGAAAGAATTTAAAAGGGGTGCATTATACCGGCCATCGGATGAGGTCTTCACTCTCCTGCAGGATGTGGAGCAGCTGTTCCGTTCGGAGACGACTGATTCCCTCATGGAATCCTCCAATGTCGTGGCACAGCTGGAAAGAGCGGCCATGAGTCTGCACAGCAACCTTCCCTCATGCCATGAGCTGAAAAAAAAAAATCGTGACAACATATATCAGGCTGAGATTGAGGATTCAATCAAAGTGCATCAGGGCTGAGAGGAAGGTAAACAACCATGACAAGGGACACCTTGGCAGCAAGGTCACAACATCATGGCCACTGCCAAATACCTTTCTGGTTGCCATGGATACACTTGGCCTCTTCATTCCCAGCACACTGTCTGCAGCCTCCAGACACCCTCAGTGGCCACAGCCAGCAGCCGCCACCAGCAGGCACTACCAGCAGGCACCAGCAGCCGTCCCCAGTACCAGCAGCAGCAAGCATGAGGGCTGAAAATGATTTCAAATAATGTGTTGTGCATCCTTAACCCTGTAATGCTTGACCTAAGAAATAATGAACAGAAAATTATAATTTTTTGAATGTGAAGTTTTATATGGCCCTTAAACAAAATGTAAAAAAAATGTAAAAAATGATTTGCATATATGTTTTTTTGTTTGCATCGTATTTGATACATCAGGCATTAGGCCTACACAATTTGGGCAATAACAAGAATTTTTCATTTTTTGCCATCTATAACATTCGCTTCTTCATTTTTTTTCAAACAGCTGCCTTTTTCAATTCTTTTCTTTTCTTTTGCAATGTGTTAATCAGGCAGTACAGGAAATTTGGGCGATGGGAAAATAAGAAATTTCAATTTTGAGTGAATTATTTGTTCTGGACATCACTTTTCAATCTGTAAAAAAAAGTATATCTTGGGCACTGTAGTACCTTTTAGCTGTCTAAAATTCAGTAATATACATAGTTAATCAATTTTGAGTCCAATTATTTGTTCAATTACTTGTTCTAAACATCAAATTTTAATCTGTAATTTGTATAATTGATTCATTCCAACATTGTTACAACGTTAGTTTTAATTTACCAGTAAAATTAACCCTTGCTATAGCCTACCAGATCTGACATGTTGTGATTCTGATTCTGTTCTATACTTTGCACTGTCAACTGTTTTATTCTTTACCAGGGTCATTTACAGCTGACAAGTTTCTCATTTAGCTTTTAAGTTCCATCATGCTCCACACTAACGGCTGCATAGGTTTATCTCTACAGTGCACACTACACACATAGATTATGATAAATATGTGACAATTAACCACCAATGTAAATATATCAAACATTTTGATGTAAAGAATGCAGGTTGTCATACACTTACTTGGTACTCTTTGATGAGGGTCTTCATGTCTTCAGTGAGGTAGACACTGAGGCTCCTCAGGATACTGTCACGCTTGGCATTTTACCAGAGGCACGTGAACCAGGGATCTGTGTGCCAAGGGCCAGTCAGTCAGGGGTCTGCAATGACGATAGATAGATAGATAGATAGATAGATAGATAGATAGATAGATATAGATATGGATAAATTACGCTGTGCACATACAAATACTGATAAGTATATCGTTATGCATTACAAAGGGCCTCTGATAAAATATAGAGGATTGACAATTTAAAAGAGGTAGCGATTTCATCAATTTACCCCTGGAGATACCTTCACAGCTAGCAAATTTGAGCTAACAAGCACATGGCAATTCCTGAAAGTCGGTTATCTACCAATACACACAAATACAGATAAGTATATGCATCACAAAGGGCCTCTGATATAATATAGAGAGTTGACAATTAAAAAGAGGTAGCGATTTAATCAATTTATCCCTGGAGATACCTTCACAGCTAGCAGAGTCAACTAAAAAAGTAGCAGAAAATCGGTCGTCTACCAAGATAAAAAAATCTAAAATTACGCCGTGCACATACAAATAAAGCTCAGCATATGCATCATCAAGAGCCTCTGATAAAATATAGACAGTTGAAAATTCAAAAGAGCTAGCTATTTAATCAACTTACCTCTGAATATACTCGACGGCCAACAATGCAGATGAACGGTGTCCATCGCCGTAGAAGCGATGTTGGGAACTATTCGAGGCTCCGTAACCCGGAAGTAGACCGTAAGAAAGCGTACAATGGAGTCTTTTTTTTTTTTTTTATTGTTATTGCCACAGGTACAGATCATATATATATATATATACATACAAACAAACAAACAAACACAATGACCCCCCTCCCCCCCAAAAGGAAAGAAAAGAAAAGTAAAAGAAAGAAAGGAAAAAACAAAACAAAACAAACAAACAAAAAAAAGCTAAGCAAAACAAAAGAGAAAGCCAACAATGTAGGAGCACAATATTATTATGACCAGTATTACCAGAGTTTACCAGTGAGGGTGAGGATATTCAACTGGGATGAATATTGATACTCTGAAGCACACGGTTTGTTCTGACAGCTTTCTTATTTTTACAGTCTTTAATTGTAGCAACGTATTGCTGCAATTCCAAAACAAAGAGATCAGCATTTGGTTTGGCATCTGTCCATTTTTTCTTATGAATGTGAAATTTCCCAAGCATCAGAATTAGTTGTACAAAAAAGACTGTATCATTATCCAGGTTTTCTTCAAAATAAATGAAAATGTCCTTTTCTTGCAGAAGAATTACTTGTCCTGTTATTGTCCTTATATAATGCTGTACATCAGTCCAGAATGCTTTTGAAAATTCACATTGATAAAACAAATGATGAATAGTTTCCTCTTCATTCCCACAAAATTTGCATAACACATCAATATCAATATTGAACCTTGCCAGTATTTTTGTGTTGGATAAATCTTATGTAGTATCTTAAATGAAACTTCTTTGACTTTATTGTTTAAACAAAACTTCTCGCCAACCATCCATGCTTTCTGCCAATTAATTCCTCCATAGAATGAGTTCCAAAAGGATTGTCCTAAAGGTAAAGTTGTGGTTTGAAAACAATTTCTAATGTATTTGTTTGGGCATCTCCTCTTTGCTATATTGATTTCCCCCACAAAGATCTGACTATTAAAGGATCCAGCAGTAGGAAAATTAAAACCATAAGTTCCTGAGCTTCTAAGAAGCTGCAGCACACCCCCTGGTACAGCATCAAACACTACTGCATATTCTTTGGGTGGGACTGGAAACTGAAATTTATTCAAAAATTCTTGGTACGAGAGTAATTGTCCTCCATCATTAACAAGTTGTTTAACATATATGATCCCCTGATCAAACCACTTCCTGTAAAATAACGACTTATTTTTATAGAGAATATTTTCATTGTTCCAAATGTAGAGATTAGTTGGTGAGAAGCTGTGCTTATAAATCAGATTCCAGGCATGTAAAGCTTGTTTATGAAAGTTTGATAATTTAACCGGAAGTTTTTCTATTTTGTAGTTACATTTCAATAAAAAATGGATTCCACCAACATCATTAAATACAGATTTAGGAAAAATATTCCAGATGTTGTCTCTCTCTTTGATTAGGTTTGCTAACCACTGCACTTTGAAAGTATTGTTCAACATTTCAAAACTTAACACCTCCATGCCTCCTTTACTTTCAGGGTTACATAAAATTTGTTTCTTTATGTAGTGACACCTGTTCCTCCAGATAAAGTTAAATACAGTTTGATCTAATTTTTTGTAGATTGCTGGGGGCATTTCCAGAGACAGGGACACATATACGGATCTGGATATACCTCCAGCTTTAGAAAGAAGAACTCTACCACTCAGTGACAGGTCTCTCATCAACCACATATTAAACCTCTTGGCTATTTGTTGTGTTATTGGGTTAAAATTTAAATTGCAGCGATCGTTTTCATTTTTATCAACAACCACACCTAAATAAGTGACCGTGTTCTTTACATCATTTATACCATCCAGGTCTGACAGATCACTTTCTTTGATTGGCAATAGCACAGATTTATTTAAATTCATTCTTAGACCTGATACAGTTGAAAATTCATCAATACAGCTGATTGCTTTAATTACTTCATACTTATCCTTTAAGAATATTGTTGTATCATCTGCTAGTTGAGCTAATTTAAATTCTCTGCCTAAAGCGTTTATACCTTTGAATGGATTCTTTTTTTATATGTACAGCCATGACCTGTGCAACCAAAAGAAATAAAAAGGGACTTAATGGGCAGCCCTGTCTAATTCCACGGTTTATACAGAATCTGGGGGTTGTACCACATGTTAATTTAACTGAACTGTTACATCCTTTATATAAGGTTTTTACTACTTTTTGAAACTTTTCTCCAAATCCAAAAAATTCAGTAGTTCTAATCATAAACTGGCGACTGATTGTATTGAATGCTTTATAGAAATCAACAAACAAAATAAAGCTTTCATCAGGAATATAATGATTATAATCATTCATGTCTAATATTAATCTTATGTTATTGATTATGTTCCTTCCAGGCATAAATCCCGATTGCTCCTCATCAATAATGTCATTTAATCCAAGTTTTAGCCTTTTGGCAAAAATTGACGCAAATATTTTGGCATCATTATTCAGCAAAATGATTGGTCTCCAATTCTCAATGCTAAGTTTGTCCTTGTTTGGTTTTGGAATTAGTTTAATTAGCCCTTGTTTCAGGGTTGGAGGTAACTCCTCTTTTTCTAAGGCTTCTTCAAACATTGCTGCTAGAAATGGGGCTAATGTCTTGCTATAATCTTTGTAGAATTCTCCTATTAGCCCGTCATTTCCAGGTGATTTATTGTCTTTCAAAGCTTTAATGCAAGTTTGTACATCATTTAAGCTAATTTTTTGGTCACATATTAACTTAAAGTTGTCGTCAATTTTTTTAACGCCTGGTTCTAAGCCTTTAAGGAACACATCAATATTATCTTGGACTACTAAATCAGCACTGTAAAGTGTTTCATAGAACTTGGTCACATATTGTGAGATTTCCTTTTCATTATCACATATTGCGTCATTAATTCTGAGTTTGCCCAGAGACGACTGTTCATAATTTCTTTTTTCTAAGTTAAAGAAATACTTTGTACATTTTTCACCTTGTTCTAGCCATCTTCTCCTAGATCTGACAAAAGCACCCTTGGCTTTTTCTTCATATATTTTGTCTAGTTCAGCTTGTGCAGTTGTCAGATCTTTCATTTCTTCCTCAGGCAGATTTATTTTACTTGATAGTTTTATGATTTTTGTGACCATTTGAGATTCTCTCTCTTTGTTTGTTCTAGAAATCTTTTTACTCATTAATATGGCCAAATTCCGAACTTCAAATTTCATTAACTCCCAGTATTTACTGAAACTATTAAATAATTTAGCTTGTTTCCAGTGTTTATCTATAATTTTTTGAGTTTCTTTTTGAAATTCTTTATTCTGTAACAGTGTCTTGTTTAATTTCCAGTAATCTCTGTTAAAGTTGTGTTTTCTTACCCCCATGTCTATTCTGATGGTTACAGCATTGTGATCTGTAAGAACTGTTGGTTCTATTGTAACTGACTCTACTTTCTCCTCCACATCTGATGAAATTAACCAGAAGTCTATACGAGATTGAAGAGACCTATCTTCGTTACTCCAAGTATATGCTTTTTCATTTGAATGCCTGTGTCTCCAGATATCAATTAAACCTAACCTGCCACAAATATTTTCTAATTCATTTGTTTGTTTATCTTTGGGAGGCCACCTATCCATACTCTCATTCATCACAGTATTAAAGTCTCCCCCCATAGGATCTTAGCCACAGGCAAAGTTGTTGTTAACTGACTGAGCTTGTTTTCTATTATTAAAAATAAAGCCGTATTTGTTTTTTTTATTATTGGAGGCATAGATATTTACCAGAATGAACTGTTGATGGTCAATCTCAATAACCAGAATTATCCATCTCCCTTCTGTATCTGTAAGGTGTTTAATTACATGGCCTTTAAACCTGCCAAGCAAAATAGCTACCCCTGCTGACCGATTGCTGCCACATGAAAACCATACATCTTTTCCCCACTGACTCCTCCAATATGATAAATCTGTGTCTGAGGCATGAGATTCTTGAATAAAATAAAAATCTGCACCTTTATTCTGGCAGTATAAGAAAACACTTTTTCTCTTTAACTCATTTCTGATACCCCTGGCGTTAACTGAAAAAACAGAAATTGACATTCAACCCCACACACAGAAGGAAAAAAAAAAACCCTTAAAAAGAAAGAAAGAAAAGAAAGTACCAGAAAACTAATTTAAAAGCACTCAAAAATCCTCTCTTAGGATATGAGCTGCTGTTGTGTCTGCGACAGATGAGTCTAAATCTTACAGGGCTTATCAAGTTTCATTTTCAAAATGTGTATTGGCTTGTCTACTTAAACTTATTAACAAGAACACAGAAAAACGTTACCTTAATTGCCCTTATTAAAGAGGCTATACTTTAATTTAGTTAACGGACCAAGATCGTAAGAAGGAAAGAGAGAAAAAACAAAGGAGAAAAAAAAATTTGGGCTGATATTAAAAAATACAACAGATAAAATAAGCCAATATATATTGGCAATCATTTATGGCCTCTAAAGAACTAAAAAAAAATCGCCCATCATCTCAGCTGTTAAAGGCTTGCAAAAAAAATTAATTTTTAACCTGCACCACCGCTCTAAGTTATTGTGGTAGGCCTATGCAACGTTACAGGTGTTACAGGTGTTCATGGCTTAAAGGGGATACAGTTCATCAAAGTCTGCAAGCTACACTATATCCCCTTTAATACATCCTATAGGTCTATAATTAACCACCATCCAGCGATGCTGTGTAGAAACAGCCTGATAACACTTACATGTCCTTCACTGTCACTTTTTTACCGTCAATAAGTGCCGAAGCACCTCTGAAGCCTGCTCTCCTCCCGTCCTTTCTCGCCTGCTCCACCAGCGGCAACAGCTTGTCCCTCGCGTCTTTAACTTCTTGCGTCAGGTCCTCCATTATTTTTATGTTCCTTTCTTTGAGCAAGTCAGATGTTCTGGCGTCCTTCCATATCTTGTCCCTGTGGGACCGTGACAGGAACTGGACGATGATCCGGCGGCTGGAGCGAGCCTCTCCGGAGCGGGGACCCAGCCTGTGCGCGATGTCCACAGAGAGAGGCAACTGCTCACCGATGTCGGGGGAAATCTGGCTGAAGAGGTCGATGACGATCTTCTTGACGTTTTCTCCGGTCTGCTCGGGAATCCCTGCGACCCGGAGCTTCCATCTCCTCTTGTAGGCGTCCAGGTCGTTGCATTTTTCGCGGAGCGCTGTATTTTCTTTCTCCAGCAATTCAACTCTGGTCTGGAGATTGTCAGCTTTTTTTGTTACATCCTCCACCTGTTTCCCCAAAAACTCGAGGGAGTCTGTGATGCTTTTCAGAGTGTCTGTGTTGCCTTTAACAGTTATTTCTAGAGACCGTAGGCATCTGAGGGATTCTTCTTGCATCCTCTCAACTCGTTCCATGGCTGACAGCAAGCGCGAATTGAGCACAGGCTGCTCATCCTCCTCCTCGTCCTCCTCACTCATCAGCGTCTTTGATTTCTTAGATGGTGGTCTCGTGTTTGGAGTTTCAGGAGAGGGCTCTGAAGGTAGCTCCTCTGAATTCAGTAGCTTATCCAGAACTTCCAGCTGGTCCTCCACTACTTTTCGTGCATATGAATGCATGTTATCATGAAAAAAATTCTTTTTCATGTTTATCAAAGCGTTCAATGATCCGACCAACAGGTGCAATGCAGAAGTCCGATGCAGGTGAAAGAAAAGTTTGGTCCGGTCTCGTGTTCAATCAGCCGTTCAATCAGCTGCAGCCGGTGGAGCGGTGGAAACACGTCTGTCTTTGCTCAATCTTTGTTTTTTAACAGTTCAGGTAGGCATATCAGGCCCTCAGGTGAGTAAGTGTTCAAAAAGTTTAAGTTTTACTCATCATATCGCAGAGTAACTCCAATGTGTTCTCATGGAGACGCCATCAGGTCTCCCTCCTCCGTGTCGCGACTCTTCTATCTCTAGGGCTCTGGTGATGACTATACCAGAGACGTCTGACGTAGATCCGGGGGAGGCGACAAAATCGCTGAACCGGAAGCCAACCGCGGGAATTAGCAGCGAGAGGACGGAGTGTTTTACTAGGAAGAAGAAAGAGTGTTTGAAAGAGAACAAGTCAGAAGAAGACGCGGAGGGTGAGCTTATTTCATCTTCATCATCCGAGGAGGAGGAGGGTGGTGGTGACGGACCTGTCTTTTGTCACCGGCGATGCTGCCCATGATGAGAGGTAAGTCAAACTAATCATGAATATTTACAGCTTTTGTTTTGTTTATTGCTGTATTGTAAACTTTATAAAGCTGTTTTATAACGTTATATATTTAGGTAGATTCATGTGTAGCCTACAGAAGATCAGGGCTGAAATGATAAATACAGAGATGACTAAATGTTTAGCATTTTGTTTTCCCCTTTATGTGAACTCTCATACTCATTTCAAAGAGATGGATATACTGATTTTCTCAAAGTTTATTTTGTGTTATATTTTATGTTTTATATGTTTCTTTCTTTATTTATTTCTTACTTATAAGTGTTTGTAAACTGAGTGTTGTAGGGAGTCAGAGAATTACAGTTTTAGTGCCCACATTTGAACTCACTATCCATCATGTGCATATGAACAATAATCTGAACAATCTCTAATTTTTTATATGTTATTATCATGTGTATATATACAGATATGAGGATAGTGGACCCTCTACACGGAGGCCTACCCGGAGAGGGCGTGGGAGGAGGAGTCAGATGAGGTCCAGATCTCCACAGGCTCAGCCACACCATCGCTTGGAGCCCTGGAGAACTGGAAACAACCCTGACACTGCCCCACAAATTAGCTGCTTCATGCCACGGAGAACACCAGGAGCCCAGGTGGACACTCATACAGCCTGTTCACCTCTGGACCTGTTTCAGCTGTGCTTCTCCCCAACCACAGTGCACACACTCTGTACCAACACCAACAATCAGAATCAGAAATACTTTATTGATCCCCGAGGGGAAACTGTTGATTGCATTCAGCAAAGAGCAAAGAAATGGGGAAGAAGTACAGCTGGGCTGATGTTGAAGTTGAGGAGCTCTACGAGTTCCTTGGGCTCCTTACATGCACATCGCTGGTGTCACTGCTGAGCATTGCAGATTACTTGAAACAGAACTCTATTACATCCATGCCGTTTCCAGCTACAGTGATGGCAAGGGACTGTTTCAGGATTTTTGTTTATCTCTTATGTTACATTTGCACTATTTGGAACTCTGGGAATAGCTATTTGAGACTTTAGGTATGCAAAGCACTGGTGTAGCTCTCTGTATAATTTTGCACTTAGTTTGTTTTGAAGAGTTGCAGCTGACAAAGTAAAAAACGCCTATAAATATATATGCTTTTTATTGTAAATATTTGTATAAAGTATTACTTTATTTCAATTTTACATTTATATGTTCATATTTGCAACCTACATTTACTTTTTCAAGTTCCAAAACAGTTCATTGAGCATGTTTGTGGTTTTTATTGTAATAAATAGTAGATTTTTTCAATTTGAATTTGATGATTTCTGTGTATTTTTGGGCCCAGTGTGTTAATGAAGTAGGTTAAAGTGAAAAAATAATTATCAGATCATATAGATGAGGTTGTGCTGTGTTATGAAATTTGCCTTCCTTGTTCCTACAGGAAGGAGATAGAGTATTCTCGTGTCCTCATGCACTTCGTGAGACACATAGTAGTGTGTTAAGGCCTGGTCATAGGTCAACGACTGGAGCAGGCTCTGTAATTGTAAGTGAGGCACTTGTTTGTATCTGTCCTTCTCGCTGCCCATAAAACGCAGCTGCATTGATAAGAGGATGGTGCATTCCTAAGCTCCTCTGCCCTAGGCTGCTCCAAGGCCAGAGCCTTTCTCCCTAAACAAACCATCACCTCTACCCTAAACAGAGCCCAGAGCGTGACAAGGGAAGACACATGCAATGATTCTGAGTAACGAGGTGAGCATAGTTATATGTTTTCAACTTGTGTCCAATAGAATTTGTTCACGCATATAGATGGATAAGTTGTATCCATACATGGTAATGAGCTGAATTCCATGGCATGTCAGGAGATAGTTAAGTATCTCCTCTCCGGGAAGTAACCTTCAGAATTGGGTTGGCAGTCACAATATTCATGTGGATTGCTAATCTTGAATTCTCCTCGATCGAGCTTCATTAAATACTCCTGTGTAAGTCATCTGGGACTCCTGAACTCTTCTTCAGTGTCTGAGTGAACCATTCTTCAGAATTTCCACCACATGCTGAAAAAAAAGATGCCAAGCATGGGCATGCTAAACCTTTTTTATGTGGTATATAAAGTTATATAAAGGCAAAATCAAAAGTATTCAAAAACGGCCAAAATAGGCTCAGACTCGAGAGGGTTAAGTAGGCTGTGAGTTTTGAAGGGAAATATAAAAAAAATGTTATTAACGTACCAGGTCTCCCCATCTTAAAAATACTGAGTTGGTATCTCAAAATAATTTGTGAAAATAATGACTTAATATCTCAAAATAACGACCTGTATGTAAGTCGTTTTGATAAAGTTTCTCATCTGTTACGTCACGTGATCACGAATTTCTCCATATAAATTCAGCGATTTCTCTCACACTAGTTGGGTAAAAACACGAGCCTTGAAATTGTCCTCCAATACAGAGACAGAGACATGGTGAGTTTTCTGTTCGAAATCCCATCACATAACCACCATCAATAGACAGCGGACCTACGCAGTTCTCACTGCAGGAGTAGGGTTGCCACCTTTCAGAAATGAAAATAAGGGACGCCCACCACAGCTCCTCGGGACCGTGACCACCACGCGCCCGACTCCTGTGGGGTGGGGCGCCCGCAGCAGTGGTATGTTTTATTTTGTGCCAGTGTTTTTAGTAAAGGGGTGATCAAGAAAGCAATTACTCATACTTAAAGCTTGAAATGCTTTATTATCAATGAACACATTCTTTATTGTGCAACATTGTTGCATATAAAGTGCTGTTAATTAGGCTACATAAAGCCGTAATTACATGCATCCTTATTTAACATACAATATAACAAAGTGCCATATGCACACAACTTAGTTATTGCACAATCAATTAACCTAGTTAATGAGATACTGTATGATCTACCACATGGCAGTAGCACTAGCACCTAAAGGAGATCTGTTTGTGTGGAGTGTGCAACAATGAACTTTTAAAATATAAACTAAAGAAATTGAGAACTTAATTTAACTTTTAAAGTGCATAACTGTTCTTGCTGTAGGGACTCTCTTTGTGAACCCTGGGGACATTTTTACTTAAAGAGTTAAAAACAAACAAACAAAAAAAAAAAAACAACAAAAACACTTGTAAACTTGTTTATCTGCTTATTCAAATACGAAAAAAAGAAAGTGCAAAACATTACTCCTTCCCTCAACAGTCTTGGGTTCATCAGAAACTGTTGTGTTTCTCTTGTCTGTGGAGTAGACCAGATGTAAACAGTCAACAGATGTCCCTCTCTTCCTCACTGAATTACTTCTTTTTCCAAGTGTACTTCTTGTTACTCCTTGCAGCACTGAGTAACTCACGTCTGTACTTTTGCGAGCGTTTTCGCTTTTGGGGACGTGGTGGAGTGTCGGGTGTAGTGGACATACTCTGTCCTTAGACCCAAAAAGCCTGAAGTGGTATTGCATCTAGATTGTGTTACTTTGAAATCACCATATCATCTTGACAGTTCAGTTTCCTTTCATGAAATACACTGTGACTTTTAAGAAATATGATTCATTAAAGTATCACTCATTATTACTGAATTACACATGGCAGAGGGTGGCAGAGATATGCTCATTCACACTCTGGCCTATTCTGTTTTTGTGACTGAGGCTGTAGTTTGGATTGTTGACCAGTAGATGGAGCCAAATGCTAAGGCTTGGCAGCAGGGAGAGAGTCAGCAATGTTTTCGTGCGGGGCCAGCTCATGATAGAAATCAGGAAAACAAACTTGATTAACCAGCTGTATATACCGTGACAGACAAAGAGAGCCTCCATTTTTCTAATTCATTTTCTTTCCTTACTACTTTGACAGGCTCTCCTATGCTCCTCAACTTTATAAATAAATAAATAAATATACAACACAGCTGTACCAAAATAACCATTGAATGTGAACTCTCATGTATGTAAAGAATGATTTCAAAACAATCATTCACCAGTGTACAAGCTGAACTTAAAAACAAACTATTCATATATATGTACAAGAGGAAGCTGAAAAACATTCAACTGTTCCAGGAGGCTTTCCTCCGCTGTATTTAGACTGGACCCAGTTTGCAGTGGTGGTGCTCCCTCTGTCAGGGGCTGCGGCGAGGCCGGCGAAGGCAGCGGGGCACAAACCCCATCTAATTCTCCACCTTTTTCTTCCAGAGCCTGCAGCCTGGTTGAGAGGCATTCCCCCATGCTGGTGATCTTCTCCTCCAAAACCCCCATTGCACTGTTGTAGGAATCACAGAGCCCACCGAGGTCTACCTGAAGCTTCCTCTCAAGACCGTCCTTCATTGTTTGCAACTCCCGGCCAACCCGTGCACTCAGCTCAGCCCTCAGTCCACCCAGGTCGCGTTGGACGTCTCGTTTGAAATCACCAAGCGCAGACTTTAAGTTGTTGAGCCCTTCTGTAAGGACCTGGGTCACTGCCTGGTGCCACGCCTCCACGTCCTCCAACACATCCAAATCGGAGCTCATGGAGATCTCCTCTTCAGCGGGACCACGCTGGTGTTGCATGTTTACTGAGAAAGATACAAATAATTTAGAGTGAGTTTGTTATTGTGCAATGGGTGATAGCTGGAAATGTTTTCAGTCTAACAGGCACACAATTAATCTCAGCCAATGATCTGTACGGCCTTAAAAGTTTAAAACAGTTATAAAGCTGGTTGTCCCAAAATAAATAAATAAATAAATGAGATATATACACACATACCATCAACCTGCCAGGGACTGCAGATGAAAATTATCCTGTATGGCTAAATCCGGCACATTTATGTGACTTAAATGATCATGTTAATTAATGTGCACTGTCCCTTCTTCAATAAAATAAACATAAACATAAAATTTGCCAAACTTACCTGGCTGAACACGGAGGAATTCCTTGACTGTAACTTGCGGTTGCTCCAAGCACTGGCCACAGGGTTACTGACCACATTAAGACCACATGGCACAGTCACCTTTTTTCAAGAGGGGCAAGAGAGAAAAACAAAATAGAGAATGACTCTAACCCTGTCCATGTCCCTGCCCCTAACCCTCTTGATTCAGAGTACACACAAATGGAAATCTGAAATTAATATCCATACTTACCACGAAGGAAAAGAAAAAAGTTGAGAAAGCAAGAGAAAGCAGGGAGAAGAAAGCCAAAATGTGTTTCATTAAGCAACGGCAAAAGGATCAATTCACAAAAACAAAAAAACAATACTTCCCACTCACAGTTCATTAATAAATAAAGGCAATAAATAAAAACATACTTTAAAATCAGCCTGCCCATAAATACTCACCTCATGATCGATTCATTCAAAACCATCAATAAAAACCTACAGATACAAAACTGTTCTGGTATTGCACGTAGATTTTATTCCTCTGAAATCACAATATCAGCTTAACGGTTCAGTTTATTTTCATGACAAAAAATGAGAATTTTAAGAAATATGATTCATTCAGTTGTCACTCATTACTATTCACCTAGAAGTACAGAGAGGGAGGGAGAAAGAGGGAGAGACAGACAGGTAGAGATAGATAGATAGAGAGAGAGAGATAGAGAGAGCGAGAGAGAGATAGAGAGAGAGAGATAGAGAGAGAGAGACTCAGAGGATGTTAATTATTTTTTGGCCTGTTCTGACTGAGCTTGTCATTTGGTCTTTTGGCCAGTAGATGGAGCCAAATGCTAAGGGTTGGCAAATGAGAAAGAGCCCTCACTGTGCTCCTATGGAGCCAGCTCACAAGAGATTTATGACTGACAGAAACTGTTAGTGTTCTTTGTTGCAAGAAGCCAGCATTGTTATAAAGCAAAAACCATATGTTTTTTAATATCTTTGTCCAATGTATTGTCAATATGTTGCAATATACCAAGGGTATTTTGATATAAATCTGAAATAAATATTATATTATACTTACTGTTAATAAAAAATAAAATAAAATATAATATAATATAATAAAATATAATAATATAAAATAAATCTAAACAAAACCAAACAAACAAACAAAACAAAAAACCATGAATACAGAAAGCATGACAATCACATACTCACCATAACAACATGTACATTCACCAGCAAGAAATACAATCATAAAACCCACCTGAAACCTAAATACTTACCTGCACGCACATGAATGGGAATCAAATCTTACAGCCACATGCTAGCCAAATTCATGGCAGCACTACAGTGTGGCCTTCTGAGGCCTAACCATGGCCCTTGACCTTTGACCATCCCTGAAACCCGGGCAGGCGGTGAACAAAAAAGTGTGGACTGTTCCCTTTAAAGGCCAATCTCATGTTAAATGAGGATTGTGTTGTCAATATGTTGCAATATGCCAAGAGTATTTTGATATAAATATGAAATAAATATCCATACTTGCTGTTAATAAAAATAAAATAAAATAAAATTAATCTAAACAAAACCAAACTGACAAACAAAAAACCTACAGTGTATTACTGACCTTTCAAAAACTTTAAATTACCAAAAATCACATAAAATTAACATTATTTGCAAAAAAATCATTCCATATTATGTAATACAGTAAAAGTTATGGCTGACAAACAGGGTCTACGCTACAATAAGAATACATGAGACATTATTAGGAGGCTTATGATGGGTTCCCTTACCAAAAAGTAGTATACTCAAGTATACTTATAAGTATACCTTTTATGAACTAAGTATACTTTCTGTGAACTAATACTTAGGTAAGTATACTTTTCAGATTACTTTGAATGTACTATCAGGAATATACTTAACAAAAGTATACTTAGTTTATACTGACGAGTACACAGACAAAGTTTAAGTATACTCTAAGTATAATATACTTGATATACTTTAAGTTTAAGTATATTAGCCTATATCCAATAGTAGTTAAAACTTAGTACAAGTATATAAAAATGTTGTACCTGCTTGCATGCAACATGGAGTGTTATTTTACTGTAGCTGGCTTGTTGTATAGCTATTTCTCACATTGGCTGCTTTGAGGTAGTTGCCATAAAACATACACTGTGAGTGAACCTGTAGTGTACTGCTTATACTTTACTACATTTACACTACTATACTACTATATTTATGTACATACTGTTTATAGGTTCAAGGTTGCCACACACAAGGTTTGGAAGTACACAATGCTCAAATCACACTTCAACTCATACTTAAAGTACCATACTTCTTTCTTTATAAAACACGTTTAAAAACAACAACATTGTGCCAAAGTGCTTTACAATTTAAAAACATGAAAATGCACAATGCACATAAATCATCACAATCTAGTCACGTTCATGTACATTCGGCAATATACAAATGATCAACTTCAACCAAAACACATTTTGGTAACACTTTATTTGACACCTATCTCTATAACGCATTATAAATATACTTATAATGAGTTATAATGACATTATAGCACTGTATAACTATAGTTATAAACACTCATAAATGATCATAATGCTTTATAACAATAATCATAACACACTATAAAGCATTTTATCATCACTTATAAGGTCAGGTATTATAATACATTATAACTGTTAGCAACTCACTGACAATGCCCACATAGATAATGCATTATACATATATTAATGATATGCTTATAAACGTGTATAACTATCTTTATAAACACTCATAAATTATCATAAGCCTTTATAACAATAAGCATAACACATTATAGAGCATTTTATAATGGCTTATAAGGGCAAGTATTATAATACTTCATGATTGCTGGTCCCTTGCTAACCGATTTTTGTTGCAAGGATCAAAGGGTATTATAATTATCATAGTTGTCACACTGTAAATGCAAATGTTGTCCTTACTTAAAGTTATACTAGTATTATAACTTTACTTTCATAAACTGAGTTATCTGTACTTTTTGCCCTCATTTCTTTCAATAGTATTTACTTGTTATTTCTGAGTAAACAGGACTGTGCACATAATACTCCAGACCTGTTGGTGGCGCTATTGCACCAACAGGTCCTGCCGCTGTTTGGCAACCGGCAAAAACACCAAGAAGAAGAAAACTTGAATGCAGACCGCGCAAATTCGAGTGAACTGATGAAGCAAACTTGGCTGTTGAAAGAGAAAGAGGCAAGCGGTGCCTCAGTATATCATCCAGGTGTCACTACACTCGAGCAAAAGTGGACCCTAACGTCGATGTCGGTAAGTATTTAGAGTTTATAGTAAGCAAAAACTCGTCACAACAAGTCCAACTTTTTGAGCCGTTAGTGTGCGTGTGTCTTTGTGTGTGTGTGTGTGTTGAAGGAGCAGGCGTTAGTTAGAAGTCAGTAGCAGCAGCTCAACACAAGAAAACCCAAGTAAAAGTGCTCTGGCTCTGTCTAAACAGTCCGGAGTGAGACACGGTGTAGTTGTTACTGTCTAAACAGTCCGGAGTGAGACACGGGGTAGTTGTCTCTGTCTAAACAGTCCGGAGTGAGACACGGTGTAGTTGTCTCTGTCTAAACAGTCCGGAGTGAGACACGGTGTAGTTGTCTCTGTCTAAACAGTCCGGAGTGAGACACGGTGTAGTTGTCTCTGTCTAAACAGTCCGGAGTGAGACACAGTGTAGTTGTCTCTCTCTAAACAGTCCGGAGTGAGACACGGTGTAGTTGTTACTGTCTAAACAGTCCGGAGTGAGACACGGTGTAGTTGTCTCTCTCTAAACAGTCCGGAGTGGGGACACGGTGTGTTTTTTTGTCAAAAACAGTCCGGAGTGAGACACGGTGTATTGTCTCTCTCAAAAAACAGTCCGGGAGTGAGACACGGTTAGTTGTTACTGTCTAAACAGCCCGGATTGAGACCCCAGTGAGTTGTTACTGCCGGGCCCTTGTACCCGTCGGCCAGGCCGCTGTCCTCAGCCCCCGGCTGGTTGTCGAGGACTATCGTTACTCCCTCAGGGTAGCCGCTAGCTTTTTTGCTGAATTAGCTTGTGCTGTGTTTTGTGAATTAGTTTTATCACAGCATACATTTACCGATATTTCTTATTTAAAAATATCAGTCAACAGTTAAGCTAGTCCAACAGCGTAAGAATGGTTGTCATTGTAACTTGTCTGAAATTGTTTAAAAATATTATATATTATTTTAGTTGAAATGGGGATGGGAAATTGGTGATGTGAAAAAAACGGATGGAGCAGACAATCATGGAAGACCAGCCTCCGTGAAAAAGATGATGGAAAGCGGGCTTGCTCGTTCACATAATGTCAGGTATGATCCACTATGCTGTATTCTCCACACTCGAGAAATCTTATTTTCTAGTTGATTACTCTGTTTTTATATTAAAAAGATGATAAATGATTTATTAGGGGAGTTTCCAAAGTAATTGAAAAAGGTCACAGCAAGTACTGCAATTGGCCATTTCTTTTTGAGAGACGTGTGTAATGGTCGAGTACTATTGGATTAAATACAGCCTCGTTGAAAAATCCCTGGGTGATTTTTTTCTTAAGGTGTTTGCTGATTTTACAGTGTCCAGAACAAAGTAAATCCAGTATAGGCACCTCGGGATTGGTCACCACACAAAATAAGTTCATTCATTCATCGTAACCACCTTACAGTCCGTGTGTTTTTAGCCCTCCATGCTACTATTACTTTGTATAATACTACATCTTTTTGCTGTGTGTGTATGCATTTTATTACATTTTCCCAAGACATTTTTTCTTGACTTTCTTTACTTACTCTCTTTTGTCATTTTTCCCATTAGACCCAAAGCATCACCACAACACACACCGCTAAACCCTTATTTGGGAGATACACGTTCACTGAGTTCCCAGTGAGTTCTTCCTCACTTTCAGTAAGTACGTCATTCATTTTGACAATATGTCTATGGAGGTGTACTTTTAGGCACATCCGCCCTCAGTTTGAGTTCTCAGTTTTCAGAAAAAAAAAAAATAAATAAAAAAACAACGGCATATTTGGACAAAAAGGGTTTTAGGTCAAAAAAAAACTTTGCAAACAAATAATGTTTGGCTTGAGGCCTCTTGGTCTTAAGTTGTGATGTAATCTATTTTGAAGTCATTTTGTTTGAGGTCTTTTTTTTCTGAGACCTGAAGACCAACCTTGTCTAAAAAAACAATGTCATTTTGGCTGATGACTGAGAGCTGAAGCTGATTTTTAAAGTCATAAATTGTGCAACATCCCTTTGGCCAATTTTTTTTTTTTTTTATAAGTTTAATCATAAGGTTCCCAGAGTCAAATAAATGGAAATAAACATGATGTTTTTTTGAACGCAGTTTGCCCATTTTCTTCTCTCTTACCATTTTCCTTTTTTTGTGCCCTACCGTGGGTAAATGCAACGGCGTGAACACACTAACTGTGTCATAAAACCCCACCAAAATTTTTTTTCCCTTTGTTTTTCTTTTTTTCCAATGCAGGTTTCTGACACAGCAGATAACTTCACTCAGGTTCCCCTGTCGGGGTTTTCTTGCAGTGAGGGCCGAGGACGGACGAAACAGACTACCAGAGTGAACACCATTGCTTCATCGTTAAAGGAAATTTCTGCGTGAGCGCCCAGGAAATGACATGACTTTTGTTCCCTTTCCCTCTAAGTACTTTTTAATTCACATTAAGGAGCTGTAATTTTTATGATACAGTTTGAAAAATTTGGTAAAAATATTACAAGAAGTATTGTGGTGCTACCAAGTTTCTCAGCCCTAAACATTGTGTAGACATAAAAAAAACATATTAATATTGTAGTGGATAACACTTTTTTTTTTCGTAGTTTTTTTTTCCCATATCATTCGGGCACAATCTTGCCCCTGGGTGGTCCTTTCTACTTGAAGTAAATGAATGTGAATTGAGTAAACAAGATTCGGATGAACAGCGTGTTCAGTATTTTTTTCAGTGTCTTTTTGTATTAAGAGTGTCACATAAAAAAGTTAATATTTTGTATTGTGCACAAATTTTTAATTTATTCTAAAAAAATAAATCTGATTTTTTTATCTGACATTTTGTGAGTTGTTTTATTTTAAGTTGACTACAAAAGGTATATTAAGTGTATTTTATTTAAACAAAGAAGTGCTTTTTTTGGTTAATTTCTCCTTACTCACAGTTTTTGAGTTGTAACAGCTGATTGTTTTTTGACTTTTCTTAAATATATTAAGTGCTCACATCTTTCAAGAAGTACTGCTTACTCAAATAATGCATTTTCAGTTTAAAAACCTGATAAGTTAAACAACTTAAGTTGCTTTACTTAATTTTTCCAAGGAACGGTTTCCTCGCATTTTCCAAAAGTAAACCTAATTTGTTAGAATTTACGTGGGGTTTATAAGGTAAAGTATTTAATCCCTTTGATGCGGCCCCTTGCTAACCCGAAAGGGTATTATAGTTGTTATCAGCCTATCCCTGAGCATTTTCATCACTTTATTTGAAGCACCCAATGCCATTTGAGTAACTTATAATCAATTATAATGCATTATACCGTGATTATAAGGCATTTAAAGAGTTTTAATATATGAAAACTATGATAATTATATTTCCCCTTTGATCCTTGCAACAAAAATCGATTAGCAAGGGACCGCAATCATAAAGTATTATAATACTTGCCCTTAAAAGCCATTAAAAAAATCTCTATAGTTATGCTTATTGTTATAAAGCCTTTTTATTTTATGATTTTTTTAAAATGATATTTATACACGTTTTTAAGCATATCATTAATATATTTTAAAAGCATTATCTATGTGGGCTTTGTCAGTGAGTTGCTAACGTTAAAATGTATTATAATACCTACCTTATAAGGTGAAAAATGCTTTATAGTGTGTTATGATATTGTTATAAAGGCATTATGATCATTTATGAGTGTTTATAACTATAGTTATACAGTGCTTAACTCATTATAACTCATTATAAGAAATATTTAAATGCGTTATAGGATAGGGGTAAAAGTGTTACCTAAAGGGAAAGTAAAGGAGCAGTGTATATAATTACTATAGCAGTATTTACTGCTGTATAAAAATAGCGCAATTAGTGCATTGAAAGAAAAAGGCATAGAAATATTTTGAGTTATAAAGGGTATGCTTCAAGTAAAAAAACATTTTAAAATTCAATTTGGTCTGTATAATAAAAGTTAAGAAAAGTATTTTTAAATTTACTTGCAGGAAAAAGATATGCATTTTTAATTTTACAAAAGTGCAATGTAAGTAAAGCAATAGGTACTTCAATACACTGTGAGTATTGAATGGTTTCCTTTAAGTAAAGGAATTACCATTCAAGTACAGATAATAGTATAATTTAAGTATATCATATTACTTCATTTTATATTTGAAGTAACCTTAAAGTTTACTTGGTTACTCAAAAGTGGGCCAAATCAGCATACTTTTAGTATATAAGTATACTTTTTTGTATATAATAGTACAATGTAATTTACACTACTGTACATAAATATAAGTATATTTGGGGTACAGTAAAGTATACTTGAAAAAAGTATATCTAACCCCCTTTAAAGTATATTTGGGAAAGGTAAATTTGAAGTTTCTTCTTTTTGGAAAGGGTTTACTTAGTGAAAAGAACCCCACACGGACAACAGTGGGTTTCAAACACTCTATTGGTACGGGACATACATTTGTATGCTTAAAGTATTGGAAATCATATGATTTTTCACAGAGTCTAAAAAAATTAAAAACAACTCTATTATACATGATTAAGGATCATGATTGCTTTATTTACCTGGAAAAAAAACACAAACACAAAAAAGGTTTTAAAAAATGTTTTTTAAACCCCGCACTTCAAAGAATTTAATGCTTTTTAAACGACTTCCTGTGCCAGTGTTGGTCTAGCATGTTTCTAAAAGGGGATGAACGTCCCTTTGGAATCTCCTTTTGACAGTTTTTTGTGTTTTTGGTTTTTAGGTCTCTGGGGAAGCTTATTCAAACGCAGTTGAATCCTCGGGGAAAGTGAAAACATTCAGCCTTGCAGAGTAAAAATCTCCCAAAGTCCTTAATGTCAAAATTTTTTGGATTAGGGGTCTGCATCCCTACACAAAATAAAGCCCGGGTTCAGTACGAACTGGTATACTGCACGGCCTAATGTGTCTTCATATGTTTTACCAAATGAGAACTTGTTGAAAATCTTTTTTGGATGCGCAAAGTTATGGCTTCTCACCGTGTGAGTTCTATGTGGGCTGTCAAATGAGACTCTGGCAAAAATCTTTCCCACTTTTTGCAAAATAGGCTTCTCCCTGTGTGATTCTCATGGGGCGTAAAAATTATAACTCTGGCTAAAATTTTTCCCCACATGTTTTGCTGAAAGGCTTCCACCTTGTGTCTTCTAAAGATATCTAAAAAGTGATGGAACAGAGAACCTCCCCCCGCGGGTCTTGAAGGGTACGGTTTCTCACCTTGTGAGTTCTCATGTGGGCGTCAAATTATAACTCGGGCTGAAATCTTTCCCAATGTTTTGCATGAATTGGTTTCACCTGTGTGAGTTCTCATGGGGGCTGTAAAATTATAACTCGGATGAAATTTTTTCCCACTGTTTTGCAGAATTGGCTTTCACCTGTGTTTTTTCTAACAAGATATCTCAAGTTTAGGGAAACAGAGAACCCTCTTCCGCAGGTCTTGCAAGGTTCAGTTTCTCACCTGTTGAGTTCTTGTGGGCTGTCAAATTAAACTTTGTGAAATTCTTCCCCACAGTTTTGCATAAATTTGGGTTTCCACCTGTTGATTTCTATGTGGGCTGTAAAAATTTAAACCCCGGCTAAAAATCTTCCCACGTTTTGCTGAATAGGGCCCTCTCCCCGTGTGAGTTTCATGTGGGCTGTAAAAATGATGACTCTGGCTGAAATCTTTCCCACATTTTTGCATGAATATGCCTCTCCTGTGTGGACTTCAGGTGTACAATCAATTGTGACTTGTGTTTAAAAATTTTTCCCCCACAGGTGTCACATGTTAAGAGTTTTGCAGTGTCAGTATCAATTGAATCTCTGAAAAGTCAGAATTCTTTGTTTTGTTACTGTGACCTCTGCTTTTCTGACGTCTTTTTTTTGGGTTTTGATTCGCATCTCTACTTGACCCAGTTCCGGGATGTTTGCCTCCTTTTGTTTTTTGGCTTCAATCATGAGAGCTGTTAGAGAGGAGCGGGTGGTCACTTTTGGTTCTGGTTCACTGGGGTCTCTTTCCTCATGCAGGAGCCAAAGTAAAGACATCAGTCAGCTTCATTTCCTGACTGGTGAAGTTCCTCTGTTCCCCCTTTAATCTCTGGAGGCTCTGGGTCCTCTTGGCCAGACTGGGTTCCTCCCTGGTTACAGAGTGGGGTCGATAGAACCTCCTCCTCCTTACGAATTTGCTTGGGAGCCGGGACAAACCCCGGGGATATTGCAAACAAATTATACCAAAATAAAAAAACTCCAGAAAATCAGAAAACTCCTGTTGTCAGGTAACGGGAAAATGGAGAAGGAACAAGACCGGGAGATATCTGAAGAAGACTGAAATGTATTGGGTGAATCGTGTTAAAACTTCCAACCCAAGGTCCGGGCAAGAGTTCTGCTGGAAGAAATAATAGGTTTTTGAAAACTCCCCAAAGCCAGTTTTTTACAGCGGGGTTCTCTTGGTCAGAACGTTTGTTGGGGGTGGTGAAAAAATCAATGGCGCCACTTTCATGTATTTTGGGACTGCTCTTTAACCCTTTTCCATTTTGGGAAAAGAGACGCAGGGGAAATGAGCCCATTTTTGGAATAAAAGTTGATTGTTCTAATTGCTCATGATAACTATCCCTAAAAAAGCCCGTCTTGTTGAAAGCAAAAAACCCCATTGCACAGAAGTGGCTGCGGCAAACTCCATCAAAGGAAGACGGATTGCAATTATCAACAAAATAAACTGCAGGGACCCTTACTTTTTCCCCTTGGGTTAAAAATTTTGAAAAAGGTTGGGAAAATGGATTTGATGATATGGAGGTAACCCACTCTAATGAAAAATCCTGTTCCTTGGACTAATGTATGGCCCTGTTGCCTGTAGTTTTTCTTTTGTCCTCTTTTTTTACTTTTCTTTCCTTTTTTTTCAATTTCATAACTTTCAACTTGAAAATACCAATAAAAAAAAAAATGACAAAAATATAATCCCATGGTAAGCATAATTATGATAAAAGTTAACAAATAAATAAAAACATAAAATAAATTTTTTTTATTTCATTTTTCCCACAGAATGACAGTGTAACGTTTCCTGGGCCCAAAGTGTAAGGGTGTGTGTGTGTGTTCTTTTTGTACCATTTTATTCCCCTTTAATCTCATTAAATCTCGTAAAAGGAGTCTCAATTTGTGGCGGCCCATGCTCTTATTGTGGGGCCCCACAAATAAATGAAGCTTTGGAAAAAAACACTGAGGGTCTAAAAAGAGTTTAATGTCATTTTGTTACTATTTTTTAGAAAAAACTCTAATTATGGCTTTTTAAAATGTTTACTTTTTTAAACTCTGACCATGATGAAGATTTACCCCAAGTTTTGCTTTTGTTTAAATAATTAAACTTTTTCATTTCATAACTTTGACATTTTATCCATAATCTTCAGTGTCTGCAAATTTGAGCAAGGTTTAAAGTTTAAAACTCTGTACCACAAAAAACACACTGATAGCAGAAGGCCATAGTCCATGAATTAGGTTAATGTTTAAAAAATGCTTTAAAGGGATCCTTAAAGATAACAACTCCTACAGATAACAAATATTTTATAAAATTTATATTATATAATATTTATTATAAATATATATTTATAATATATATATATTTTTGCCAAAATAAAATAATACAAAAATTTATTAGGATATCACTTAAAGTAGGAGATAAATCAGTAGCAAAAAAAAGTCATGCTAGAAAGAAAGAGCTGTAACAAATGACAGTAACTTTCAACATATGTCAAATTTTTTTTTCATCTTTAATTTTTAAAAAAATGAATACAAAAAAAATTTGGAAAAAAGTACGAAGCTCCCACATTTTAAATAAATGGAAAAAACTAATAAAATTTTACTTAAATATGGGGTCAAACATCCACTTTTGGGATGGCAAGAGTTCTTTTTTAACTTTTAAATTTGGGACTACATGGTTACATAAGCATTGACTTTATAAATACACATAAATGAAAGGTAATGATTTTTTTGTACATTTATCTACAGGACCACATGAACCGCTTTTTTTAATAACGGGTGTTACAACATTTTTTTTCGCAATATTTAAAGGTTTTTTTAAAAATTATGACCAGTCCTTCAGCAATGTAGTCAAGTTGAGAAGAATTAGATATTGCAATGCAATAGGAGACAGTATTTTATTAATTTATTAAGGTTTGTTAAAAGTTGATTGAATACTTTTATTTATTTGCGAACCAGGGTCTTTGCACAACAATGAAAATATTTGAAAATTGGTATAAACAATGATGATGCAGCCTTAAAAATCTTAACTTATGAGGAAGCAAAATTTATGGATGTAAAATTATTATTATGTGAAATAGACACATTTTATGAATATGACAAAAGGGGAAAAAACCTCACTTAAACACAAGGACACAAGGAAAACCGAGTGACATACACAAGACAAAAGATTTCTTTTTAATCTTATTTTTTATTTACTTTTTTTTACTTTTTTTGAATCGCAATTACATTTTAACACATGTAACCCACAAAACATACACACACACACTCCCTTATGCACAAAAAACCTGTCACACTATTTACGCAACACTTTCCTTTTGAGCAAATCTTCGAGTTTTAGCTTGCAACTGTTTCTCCTCCTATTCCTGACATGGGGAGCGCCCCAACCCTCCCGACCTTTGCAGATAACACGCAAAGCCCCTCTAAAGAGAACTGCTTAAAAGATGCCTTTTCCTCAGTAAACTTGCTCAACTACAATTTTGGGTTTGCCCCCTTATTCACAGTTTTCCCAGCACATTATCTTTTAAAAAACAAACCCGGAGAGCAAAAACAGGTGAATAACAACAAAGGAACACGAACCAAACTCTGACTTTTTTACATAAATGACAAAAATGAATTGAATTGAGTGAATTGAAAAATGAAAAAATAATGAATAAATGAATGAAGGGTTTTATAAAAATAAAAAATAAAAAATGCTTTTCCCTTTGCGAAATCCCGGGGGAAATGAATATTGCTGAAAAAAAATTTTGAAAAAACGCGCTGAAAATGCAGAAATTCACAAAAAAGCCGAAAAATGCTGAAAAATGTGGAAGCTGAAACAGAAAAAAGTGGCGGGAAATGGAAGCTAATAAAAGTAAAAAGGAGTGGTAGTAGTAGAATAGTAGAAGTATTAGTAGCAGCATAGTAGTAGTAGTAGGATAATAGTTACAGTGGCATTGAGAAAAAACAAAGAGAAAAAAAGAAAAAGAAAGTAAAAAAAAAGAAAAAAAAAGAAAGAATGAGAGAGAAAAGGAAGGAAAAAAATTTGACCTGAAACAGCTCAAGGGTGAATTTTTTGAACGTTTAAAAAGACTGTAAAATCTAAAATGTCACAGACAAAGACGAAAGACAGACAGGGGGGCGAGGGATAAACAGAAAAACGGACAGGAGACAGAAAAACACGGCAGACGCAAAAAGTTAACCCCGAAAAAGCTCAAGGTTTTTAATCTTTTAAAAGTTTAAACCCCTGCCAATCGTGTGTGTAAAATACAGTAAAAATTTAATTCTGAAAGGATTTACCATTCTATATTCAAATATAACTGTATGGTTACAGCAGCTGATTGGCTGAAAAATTTGCCCAAACAGCTGTGTGGATGGTACAGTCAAATTTTAATATGAAAAGGGCTGAATCGCCAATCGCGGTGTGCACCATACAGTGACATTTGAATACCCAAAAAAGGAAGACAGACACTGAGACAAAAAATTAATAGTTCAAATGTTAGTGTTCATGGTAATAGTAATAATGTAATGTAATAGTAATATAGCAATGATAATAGTAATAGTAGTAGTAAAAGTATTAATAATAGTGTAATGGGGAATAGTAATAGTAGTAAAAATAATAGTAGTAGCAGAAATGAATAGCAAAATTAAAAATAATGAAGTAATATAAAAGCAAAATACTAATAGTAGCAAAAATAAAAGGAATAGCAGAAATAGAAAAGTAGCAAAAGTAATAGTAATAGCAGAAATTGTAATAGTGTAAAAATAAAAGTAGCAAAAGTAAAAGTAATAGCAGAAAAATAATGTGTAGCAGAAATAGTAATACAGTAAAAGTAATAGTAATAGAAGTAATAGAATACAGAAAAATAATAGTGTAAAAGTAATAGTAGTAGCTGAAATAGTAAAAGCGTATAAGTAATAGTAATAAAGTAATAGTAAAGCAGCATAGTAATAGTATAGTTAGTAGAAGGGGTAATATTAAAAAGTGTAACATTAAAAGTAATAGCATAAATAGTAATAGTAGCAAAAGTTAGTAATAGCAGAAAAAATAATATAGTAAAAGTAATAGTAGTAAAATGCTTTAAGCATTCCCACTAATAAAAAAATAATAAAAATAATAATAATAATAAAGAACAAAAACAATAGTGGGAATGCTTTAAAGCATTCCCACAAATAAAAACATAGAGCACGAACATGAAGGAAACGTGCACTGTCTAAACAACCATGATGCAAGAATTTTAGTGTGTGTGTATTTCAGATGTACTAACCCTAACCCTTTTCTTTCTTGTCTTCTGTCTGACTCTGTTTGTCTGTCTGTCTGTCTGTATTCTGTAGTGCCCCGTCGTCTGTCTCTCTCCTCTGGGTTATATGTGTGACTTGGCAGACTGGAATACCTAAAAATTGTTACTTGATTTTGGTAGGAAAAAGACAATGTTGAAGGAATGAATGTGTACAGCATAAGCCAATAAAAAGAAAAAATTATTTAAAAAATGAAAGGTGATTATCTAAGAGTGGAATATTGCTTTAAATGTTCTTAAAAAACCGTTTACTATTTATTTGTTTTTTTGTTTATTTTGGATCCCCCTTAGTCCTTTACTGCAGTGAAGATATTCTTCCTGGGGGCCAAGATTTCACATTTTAAAATTCAAACATAATACAAAAAATCAATCAAAGTTAATCACCTATTCGGTGTAACTTTATTTAGGTTTCCCAAAAGATACCCGCAGTCTGCTCACGATGGATCTCTTCCCCCAGTGGGACGAAGTTTGTTTAAAAATGGAATATTTCTTTAGCAGCAGCAGTTAGTCGCTCACTGATAAACTCTCTCAAATGCTCTAAAAACGACATAATTAGCTTTTCAAATTCAATCATTAGCTGCCTAAGACTCAAACATCATCTTTGCGCTTGAGAAAAGACTGTTTTCAAGGGGCAAGCCACTCCCCGTCAGGGAAAGACCCTGATGTGGAATGTGGAAAGATAAGGGTTGTGTGCAGCAGTAGCGTTCACAGACCCCTTTAAAAACAGATTTTGGGGTGAGCTTCATGTCAAAAGGATTAAAAAGAGTAATTTAGGCAACATAAAATTGTTATTAGCGTTATGAAGACAGTTACTGAAATTTTGATGATGTTAAGCCAGTGTCTAGGAACAGGTGTGTTAAGTGATTTTAAACGTTTTCAGCAACCAAAATTGTCATAAAACTGAAAAATTAAGAACTACACCACATCTAAAAAAGTTTTTTTTTTTATATTTTTTAATGTGAAATTTCCCCCCACAGTGGGTGCTGCACTCTTTTTCATTGGTTTTACACTGGTTAAACTGCATCAACAAGCCATTATTTATGAGAAAAAAACATCAAAAAAACTATTAATATAAAAAAAGGGATTTTTTTTTGACAACAAAAGCAGGAATTGTCAAAAAATTTTCACAAATTTATGTGCTGTTTATTATGTTAGTTTAAAAAAGTTAATTTTTGGGACAAAAAGGACGGATTATTTCTGATGGGTATGTTTAAAATCCCTCTGGAAAAGATGAGGTAAATAACGAGCAAAATGTTGTCTCACAACTTGGAGTTTAAAAAAAGGGAAAATGTCCCGAAAGCTTATTAAAAACTGTGGAGAAAGAGTATATAGGTGCCTTATTTAAATAAATGTACACCACAAATACGTACCACAAAAAAAGTAGATAGTATTATAACACAATGTAGGCCAGTATCAAAAGTAGTAGTGATTTTGCAAATTTAAAAGTTCCATCATGTGCGTTATGCTTGTTTCTTAAAGCTGCACATATTTACGGGAAAGTGTGGCTTTTTTGAAGTGTAATTGTTTGTGGTTTGGGGTTCTGCCTCCCCACCTGCAGGAACTCCAGGGCCCAAAACCCAGGCTCTCTGGGAGAAACCCTTTGAGGTGTGTTCTGTGCTCTGAGGCACACCCGGGCCCGACCTTTGACCCTTAAAAAGGCCCGGCGCTTTAACTAAAAAAACGGGAATGTTCCCCTTTAAAAGGGAAGCTTTTTAAAGGAAGGTCCTACAGGGCCCCCAAAGTGGGACCCCTTTATTCAGGGCGGCCCAAATGTGGGGAGGTCAGGGGTTTCCCAAACTCACACAACAGCACATTTGACAGCCCCCCCTCAAATCCCGCTAGAATCTCACTTCCACAGGATTGGAAACGGGTATCTCGGGAACCGAGCCGTAGAGACTCGAGGTTCACCGGGGGGACTCCCGGGGACTGAAAATGGGTATGTTTGCAAGGTCCCCTCTCTCTAGCACGCTTGTTTAGGATCGTAAAATTACAAAAAATTTTTACTTTCAGCCTTTGTCTATTAAAGGACCGCCACTTTTGAAAAGGGAAAGGCCCCCGACATCGGGGTGGCAAATCCGATCGGAGTATGGTGGTAGTATGGGTTTGTCAAGGTCCCCCTCGCTATCTTGCAGTTGAGGATCAAACTTTTGATATTATGATGTGCCAATTCAGGAAGGAACGCCGAGAGACTTGGGGTGGTCCTTGGTTTCCCGGGGAAGAAATAGGGGGGGGAGGGCAAGGCCATCTCTCCTCTTTCTTCATTGAGCATCTAAATTTTGGGTTCAAAAGGGGGTTAAAAAAAGTTAAATATATTAAAAAACTATTCAATTTTATTTGGTAAACAAGGGGTTAAAATTATGGGGGAAGTTAAAACAAAACCTTTTTTGGTTAGAAGGGGTTAAAAGAATATTAAAAAAAAAACATTTAAAAAATTAAATTTTAATTTTTATCTGGTAAACAAGGGGTTAAAAAAATTTTTGGGGTTGTTTAAAAAAAGTTTGAAATTTTTTAAATATAAAAAATATAATAAAAAATTTTAAAAAATTTTAAAAAAATAAAAAAGACACATGGGCACCTCAACCCTTCCCTTTTTTGTCCAATGTATTGGCAATATGTTGCAATATAACGTTTATTTTTGATATAAATTGAAATAAAAATCCATACTTGCGTTATAAAAAATAAAAAAAATTAATTAAAATTTTTAAAATAATGAAATAAAAAAAAATAAAAAAAAATAAATCTAAACAAAAAACCAAACAAACAAACAAAAAAAACATGAATACAGAAAGCTGACAATCCATACTCACCATAACAACATGTACATTCACCAGCAAAAATACAATCATAAAACCCCCCTGAAACCTAAAAACTTACCGCCACCACATGAAAGGAAATCAGGTCTTACAGCCCCATGCTACCAAATTCTTTGGGAGCACTACAGTGTGGGCCCTTTTGAGGCCCAAAACCCTGGCCCTTGCCTTTTACCATCCCCGAAAAAACCGGGCAGGGGTGAACAAAAAAAATGTGGCTGTTCCCTTTAAAAGGCCCAAACTCATGTTTTAAAAAAGGATTTTGGCTTTTTTTAAATGCTTTTTTGGCCTAAATGACGTAGATTCCGGGGAATAAGGTGGGTGAGGCTGCCTGGGCCCACCAAAACTCTGCCTGTGCCCCAAAAAAACTCTGCCTGAGCCATATTAAAACCCCATCCTCCTAACCGTAAGTGACTGCACTTTCACAGGTAAGTCACTGTTTTTTTCTCCCAGGTTTTCCCCGGGGAAAGGGCGGACTCTTTGGTTGTGTCTCCCCCCAGGGGGCTGTCCAGCATGTTTTTAATCCTAGATGGGCTCCTGCCCTTTCCACCAGGGCTCACTAGGTAGTTGACCCATGCTGGACGTCCCTGGAAACCAGGGGAAAAATTAAACCCTCACGCCAGTCCCAAAGGGAAGTCCATAGGGGTTTTTTTTTTTTTTTTTTTGTTTTGTTTTTTTTTTCTTGTTTGTTTGTTTTGTTTTGTTTTTTTTTTTTTTTAACTTTTCAAAAATATACTTTAAATAAAAAAACCCAAAAAAAAAAAGGGAAAAACACCAAACCCATTTTTTGGGGAATGTTAATTGTGATTTTGGGATAAAATAAACTTGACTTGTTTTTCTTCTTTTTCTTCTCCTTTCATTACAAATGTTATTGTTGTTATTATTTTTGTTGTTGTTATGATGACAGATTTTTTTTAGGATTTCATATACTGCTTGTTAAAGTATGCTTGAATGAAAGTATAGGGTACTGGGAAAATCTTGGTGGATCCCGAAAAAAGGTCTGAATTGAGCTTTAAATGGGTTATCAACAATAAAAAACAATTCATTTTAGCCAGAAAACCGGCCTCAAAATGTTGAACAGTTTTTTGACCCCCTTGACCCGACAAAAGCTGTCCAGTATTGACCAACTAGATGTGTAAAAATTTTTAAGCACCAGGTTTTCTAGGAGGGAAAAATGAAGTTGGAATTTCAGTGGTACAATATCCTGAAAAGTCAACATGGTGAGAAATTCAGAGTGAAAATGTGAACATCTGTATTTTATAAGGGTTATTTGTATAGTCAAGTGTGTGTTCTTTTATCTCTGTGGTGCTATAGATATATAATGATTTATTTAAAATGAGAATGCTCTAGAAAAATGACTGTGAAAACAAAATTTGGGGCAGACACTTGGGTTTGGCCGTGATTTTCTGATTTAAGCAAATCCCTTTAAAACATAACAAGAGAACTACACAAGAACATAGAAAATTACAAAGAATTTTAAAAAAAATTTTTTATTACTTTTTTTTAAAATTTTAAATTTTATCCCTCCTCCTCCTCCTCCTCCTTATCTAAAATGATTGTGTTATCAGAAGAAACGTCTCATCCTCCTTAAAGGTGCAAAAGGGTGGAGTAAACTTTTCCCCTTTTTCCACTCTTTCACATCCCTCTTCTTTTTTCTTCTTTTTCTCTCCTCCCCCTTGCTAAAACATTAATAAAAAAAAAGGGGAAAAAGACTGTTAAATGCTCATTTCACTAACCCCATTAGACTTTATCTGATGGAAAAATGTCTCAGCATAAACTCTTACCATGTATGGAGATGGGGGGAGTGGAGGTGGTGGGGGAGGTGTGTGTGGTGGAGTGATGGTGGTGGTGGAGCTGGAGTGGGGTTGCCTGCAATAAACAAAAAAGTACAAAAAGAATAAGCGGGGGGATAATAAAAAACAGGTTTTAACATAATTTGGGTGTGTAAAAGCTGACTATTGTCATGTGAAAAAATTTTACATCTTTAGGGTGATTCTTCACTCCCTTTTTTTAATGTTTTGGCTGATAGACTCACAATATCTCGTCCTATTTCCCCGATGGGCTTGTAGGTAGCGTTTTTTCCCCACTAGACCACCCCCCCCCCCCCACCTCCCGTCCTCTGTGTGTCTGTACCCCGGGTGCCTGGTGTGTTTTGTCCGGTTGCCTGGACAAAACCACACAAACCCGGGGTGCTCCAACACCCGCGCCCTTTTAAAAATGTCCACTACACCCGACACTCCACCCCGCCTCAAAAGCGAAAAACGCTGCAAAAGACAGCTGAGTTTCTCGGCTGAAAAGGGGTAACAAGAAGTACACTTGGAAAAGAAAATAATTCAGTGAGGAAGAAGGGACATCTGTTGACGTTTACACTGGGGCTACTCCCAGACAAAGAAAACAAAAAATTTTGATGAACCCAAAAAATGTTTAGGGAAGGAGTAAAGTTTTTTCACTTTCTTTTTTTCGTTTTTGAATAAGAGATAAACAAGTTTACAAGTGTTTTTGTTGTTTTTTTTTTTTTTTTTGTTTGTTTGTTTTTAATTTTAAGTAAAAAAAGTCCCCAGGGGTTTACAAGAAGTCCCCACAGCAAAAACAGTTATGCACTTTAAAAGTTAAATTAAGTTCTCAATTTCTTTAGTTTATATTTTAAAAGTTATTGTTGACATCCAACAAACAGACTCCTTTAGGTGCTGTGCTATGCCATGTGGTTAAACATACAGTATTCATTAACTAGGTTAATTTATTGGCAATAACTAAAATTGTGTGCATATGGGACTTTTTTATTTTTGTATGTTAAATAAGGATGCATGTAATTACGGCTTTATGTAGCTAATTAACGCACTTTATTGCAACAATGTTCACAATAAAGAATGTGTTCATTGAAATAAAACATTTCAAGCTTTAAGTATGAGTTTTTTCTTTCTTGACACCCCCTTTTCTAAAAACATGGGACAAAATAAAAAATACCACTGTGCGGGCGCCCCACCCCCAGGAGTCGGGCGCGTGGTGGCACGGTCCCGAGGGGCTGTGGTGGGGGTCCCTTATTTTCATTTCGAAAGGTGGCCAACCCTACTCCGCGTGAGAATGCGTAGGTCCCCTGTCTTTGATGGGGGTTTTTGATGGGATTTCGAAAAGAAAAACCACCCTGTCTCTGTCTCTGTATTGGAGGACAATTTCAAAGGCTCGTGTTTTTTCCCAACAGTGTGAGAGAAACGCTGAATTTATTGGAGAAATTGTGATCACGTGACGTAACAATGAGAAATTTATTTAAAACGACTTACATACAGGGCGTTATTTTTAGAAATTAAGTCATTATTTTCACAAAAATTTTTTGAGATACCAATCAGTATTTTTAGATGGGGAACCTGGTCGTTTTTAAAAACATTTTTTTTATATTTCCCTTCAAAAACCCCAGCCCACTTTAAACCCCCTCGAGTCTGGCCATTTTGGCCCTTTTTTAATACTTTTTATTTTGCCTTTATTAACTTTATAACCACAAAAAAAAGGTTTAGCATGCCCATGCTTTGGGATCTTTTTTTTCAGATGTGGGGGAAATTCGAAAAATGGTTCACTCAGACCCTGAAGAAGAGTTCAGGGGGGTCCCCGATCTTACACAGGGGTATTTTTGAAGCTCGATCGAGGAGAATTAAATTCCAATCCACATAAAATTGTGACGCCAACCCAATTCTGAAGGTTATTTCCCCGGAGAGGAGATACTTTAACTATCTCCTGACATCCATGGAAATTTTAGCTCCTTACCATGTATGGATACCTTATCCATTATATGCGGAACAAATTTAAATTTGGGCACAAGTTGAAAACATTAACTATGCTACCTCGTTACTCAGAATCATTGCATTGTCTTCCCCCTTTTCACGCTCTGGGCTCTGTTTAGGGTAGAGGTGAGGTTTGTTTGGGAGAAAGGCTCGGCCTTGGAGCAGCCTAGGGCAAGGAGCTTAGGAATGCACCACCTCTTATCAATGCAGCTTCGTTTTATGGGCAGCGAGAAGGACAGATACAAAAAAGTGCCTCACTTACAATTACAGAGCCTGCTCCAGTCGTTGCCTATGACCCGGGCCCTTAAACACACACTATGTTCTCACGAAGTGCATGAGGAACAGGGAAAACTCTATCTCCTTCCGTAGGAACAAGGAAGGCAAATTTCATAACACGCACAACCCATTATATGATCTGATAAATTTTTTTTTCACTTTAACACTTCATTAACACACTGGGCCCCAAAAAAACACAGAAACATCAAATTCAAATTGAAAAAATTCTTTTATTACAAAAAAAACCACAAAATGCTCAATGAAAATGTTTTTGGAACTTGAAAAAGTAAATGTGGTTTCAAATACGAACAATTTAAAAGTAAAATTGAAAAAAGTAAACTTTTTACAAATATTTTAAAAAAAGCATAATATTTTTTTAAAGGGGTTTTTTACTTTTTTCAGCTGCAACTCTTCAAAACAAACAAGTGAAAATTAAAGGAAACTACACCCTGCTTTGCATACCTAAAGCTCAAATAGCTATTTCCCCGAGTTCCAAAAAAGTGCAAATTAACATAAAGATAAACAAAAAAACCTGAAAAGTCCCTTCCATCATGTAGCGGAAACGGCAGGATGTAATAGATTCTGTTTCAAATAATCTGCAAGCTCAGCGTGACACCACGAGTGCAGAAGGAGCCCAAGGAACTCGTAAGCTCCTCAACTTTAAAATCAGCCCCCGCGTACTTCTTCCCCATTTCTTTGCTCTTTGCTGAATGCAATCAACATTTCCCCCCCGGGGATCAAAAAAGTATTTTGATTTGATTGTTGGTGTTGGTACAGAGGTGTGCACTGTGGTTTTGGGGAGAAGCACAGCAAAAAAAAGGGCCAGAGGTGAACGGCTGTATGAGTGTCCCCTGGGGTCCCGGGTTCCCGTGGCATGAAGCAGCTAATTTGTGGGGCAGTGTAGGTTGTTTCCAGTTTTCCAGGGGTCCAAGCGATGGTGTGGCTGAGCCTGTGGGGATCTGGACCCCATCGATCCTCCCCACGCCCCCTCCCGGGGACCTCCCTGTAGAGGGTCCCCTATCCCATATCTGTATATATACACATGATAATAACATATAAAAAATTAGAGATTGTTCAGATTATTGTTCATATGCACATGATGGATAGTGAGTTCAAATGTGGGCACTAAAACTGTAATTCTCTGACTCCCTACAACACTCAGTTTACAAACACTTATAAGTAAGAAATAAATAAAGAAAGAAACATATAAAACATAAAATATAACACAAAATAAACTTTGAGAAAATCAGTATATCCATCTCTTTGAAATGAGTATGAGAGTTCACATAAAGGGGAAAACAAAATGCTAAACATTTAGTCATCTCTGTATTTATCATTTCAGCCCTGATCTTCTGTAGGCTACACATGAATCTACCTAAATATATAACGTTATAAAACAGCTTTATAAAGTTTACAATACAGCAATAAACAAAACAAAAGCTGTAAATATTCATGATTAGTTTGACTTACCTCTCATCATGGGCAGCATCGCCGGTGACAAAAGACAGGTCCGTCACCACCACCCTCCTCCTCCTCGGATGATGAAGATGAAATAAGCTCACCCTCCGCGTCTTCTTCTGACTTGTTCTCTTTCAAACACTCTTTCTTCTTCCTAGTAAAACACTCCGTCCTCTCGCTGCTAATTCCCGCGGTTGGCTTCCGGTTCAGCGATTTTGTCGCCTCCCCGGATCTACGTCAGACGTCTTGGTATAGTCATCACCAGAGCCCTAGAGATAGAAGAGTCGCGACACGGAGGAGGGAGACCTGATGGCGTCTCCATGAGAACACATTGGAGTTACTCTGCGATATGATGAGTAAAACTTAAACTTTTTGAACACTTACTCACCTGAGGGCCTGATATGCCTACCTGAACTGTTAAAAAACAAAGATTGAGCAAAGACAGACGTGTTTCCACCGCTCCACCGGCTGCAGCTGATTGAACGGCTGATTGAACACGAGACCGGACCAAACTTTTCTTTCACCTGCATCGGACTTCTGCATTGCACCTGTTGGTCGGATCATTGAACGCTTTGATAAACATGAAAAAGAATTTTTTTCATGATAACATGCATTCATATGCACGAAAAGTAGTGGAGGACCAGCTGGAAGTTCTGGATAAGCTACTGAATTCAGAGGAGCTACCTTCAGAGCCCTCTCCTGAAACTCCAAACACGAGACCACCATCTAAGAAATCAAAGACGCTGATGAGTGAGGAGGACGAGGAGGAGGATGAGCAGCCTGTGCTCAATTCGCGCTTGCTGTCAGCCATGGAACGAGTTGAGAGGATGCAAGAAGAATCCCTCAGATGCCTACGGTCTCTAGAATAACTG
>JAWZSL010000110.1:176748-211960 GCA_034769285.1 Lutjanus argentimaculatus
TGTCAGATATTTGTAGCATCACTAGTCTTTCCTGTGACATGCAGCCTGTTTTCAGCCTTGTCATGATGCATTTTCCAGCTGGCCCAAGATGATTTTTTAAAGAGTTTTGGCTTAAGAAGTCACCCCTCAAAGGAAGACTCTTTCAGTTTATCACAAATATTAGCATTAAATCATCATTTTGGGGGTACATGGTTTCCACTGAGCAGGAAGGGTTTGAAATATGTAACCAGCAACGTAAATAATGTACAGTAGTGGAGTAGAAAGTGCAGTATTTGCCAGAAGAAGAAGAAAAAAGACAAGGACAAAAGGGAGAGAAATACAAAGACTGTGAGAAAAAGACAGGAAGAGAAAAAGAAGAAGAAAGAAAAAAGGGAGAGGAAGACAACGAGTAAAAGGAACAGAAGTAAAAAGGGAGAGAGACAATGTGAAAAAGGGACAGGAAGAGAGGGACAAAAGGTAAAACAAATAATGCATGTGTATTCTGTTAAAATGTCTGTATCTGTATAATTGACCTGTTGTTTTGTGTGTTGTCTTCTCATTTCAGCACCACAACATAGAGAACAGCCTCTACTGGCTTGCTGCTGCCCAAATTTGAGCCATATAAAGGTAGATCACCTCTGTCACATATACAGTCATGAAATTACAACTTATATGGTGAAATCAATTCTATGTATGTGATCCATCCTAAGTATTCTATCAGAGAACCTACTGGTAAAAAATAGTGCATGTGTATTCTGTTAAAATGTCTGTATCTGTATAATTGACCTGTTGTTTTTGTGTGTTTTCTTATTTCAGAGGGCCCCATGCCTGCCTTTGCCTTGGGCCCCAAATTTCTTAAATCCGCCACTGCTTCAGAGTATCAATATTCACCCCAGTTGAATATCCTCACCCTCACTGGTAAACTCTGGTAATACTGGTCATAATAATATTGTGCTCCTACATTGTTGGCTTTCTCTTTTGTTTTGCTTAGCTTTTTTTTGTTTGTTTGTTTTGTTTTGTTTTTTTCCTTTCTTTCTTTTACTTTTCTTTTCTTTCCTTTTGGGGGGGAGGGGGGTGATTGTGTTTGTTTGTTTGTTTGTATGTATATATATATATATATATATATGATCTGTACCTGTGGCAATAACAATAAAAAAAAAAAAAAAGACTCCATTGTACGCTTTCTTACGGTCTACTTCCGGGTTATGGAGCCTTGAATAGTTCCCAACATCGCTTCTACGGCGATGGACACCGTTCATTTGCATTGTTGGCCGTCGAGTATATTCAGAGGTAAGTTGATTAAATAGCTAGCTCTTTTGAATTTTCAACTGTCTATATTTTATCAGAGGCTCTTGATGATGCATATGCTGAGCTTTATTTGTATGTGCACGGCGTAATTTTAGATTTTTTTATCTTGGTAGACGACCGATTTTCTGCTACTTTTTTAGTTGACTCTGCTAGCTGTGAAGGTATCTCCAGGGATAAATTGATTAAATCGCTACCTCTTTTTAATTGTCAACTCTCTATATTATATCAGAGGCCCTTTGTGATGCATATACTTATCTGTATTTGTGTGTATTGGTAGATGACCGACTTTCAGGGATGAAGATGAAGATGAATTCAGATGAAGAGGATGTCTCCCCACACACACACACATTCGTCATTTGATTAAGTTTTATTTGAAAAAGAAGAATTATGTCAGCAGTCCAAGTGAACGCCTTCTGTGAGCAGGAGTCATATCTCTCACACACACACACACACACACACACTTGTTCTTGTTGTTTCACCAATTGTTCAATAAAAAAATACTATTTCATTCATCAAAGCGTAATGAGTTGTTATTCTTTAATATATTTTGATATATATTCTGTGTATGGCTTAGTCTTAAAATGATACTGGTTGTGTGGTCAACTCCTGGCTCATATTATTCTTTAATATATTTGATATATAATTTGATATATATTATATATTTGATACTTTGTGTATGGCTTAGTTTTAAAATTGTTATAGTGTGTCAACTCCTGCCTCATCAGAAGAAGTGGGCTGGACACTAAATGCTGAATGGACTGTTGCTACTCTGCTTTTCAATCACTCCCAGACCACGGGTAAGTGAATTGGAATTAAAAGCAAAATCAAGGAAATATAGACATTCTCTGGAAATACAATAATCCAGTTAACATCTTAAATCATCTTGCATTTCAGTGTAAAAGTCGATTCCCCATGGTAACACGAACGTGAAACTTTCCCTCCAAAACTTAAAAAGGTATCTACGTACTTTACATAGTTTTCAGTTGTCACCTTACCACTCCAAATGTAAAACTGACATTTACAAATATGCAATAATACAATGATAGTCAAACAAGTACTTGGATATGTGATTTTATTCATGTTTACCATGAAATGTCGCAATCGCCGCTGTCAGTCCCATAGAAGAACATGACAGCGCAGCATGTGTTTGGAACTATTCAGGCTTACATGAACCACGTGACCACCCCGCGGCGAAATCATAGTGTCGCGACTCTTCTATCTCTAGGGCTCTGGTCATCACTGGTTCGACCACTTCTTCCCATTTTGTAAAATGACAAAAAATGACAAATATGGAAAGAAATGCAACGCCTGCCCTCTCATCCCATTGCACTTTTACGCTCGAATGACTATATTTTGTACTATCAAATCAAAACGATCATATCTCCGGTTTAACTTGGTCTATCAACGCCAAATAAAAACTGGGAGAGAGTTTCAAGTCCGCACTTTCTAGTTTTTTTTTGTTTTTTTTTACAGCGCTTTGAAAACGTCACGTGATTTGATCACGCCGGCGTGATCGTCGACTCCAGAAGCTATAGTTGATAATCCTGTTCACAAACACTTTTTGTTATACTGGGTGAAATGGTCCTTCCATATTAAAAGTAGTCAATACATTATGTATTCAGAAAAAGGAAGGAAAAGAATCAGACCTCTGTGTTGTAAGCAGGCCTGTAAAAACTCTGACCAGTCCCTTCCATTTGGTCCGAGTGGAAAGAAACAATCAGAGGCCTTCATGTCTCGTCCTGCCCACGCCCCCCTCTGTCCCCTCCCTCCTCCCCGTGCACACTCATCACGTTTCACCGTTGCCGGAAATATTCAGCACACTCCTCAGCAGAAATACCAAGTTAGCAGGAGAATAAGTTCATAAGGGAACAATGGCAGAGAAAAAGCAGCCAAAAATACCACTTCCAGCGTTACTTGTAACGGCTGGCCTGCTAAACAGGCAAAGAAAAGAAAGCCGGAGGCAGAAAAGGTTGTGGATAAAGCTAGAGGACAAACCAGAGTCAACATCGGTGCAGCCTTTGAGCGGTGGAGACGACTGAGGCATCTGAAGGGCCTGAAAAGTGATGCAGAGGTCGCTGTCTTTCGGTTGGACAGGTAATTATTTGTTTTTGCTACTATAGCTTTAAAAATTCACTTGGACTCAAACAGTAGTCACGCTCTCACCTGCTATTTGCCCACCAGCCAAAGATGGTTGTTAAAACTGAAATTGAAAATAAACACAAAACATATGTAATACAGTTGTTCATGTTATTATCATTTGTTAGGTCTGTTTGTTTATATTTTAAAATAACTATATTAATAATAATAATTGTATATATAGATGCTGTCTAGTTTAAATGTTTTTTTTTCTTTAATCTCATCCTCCTTAATGTACGGAGGGTGGTAACAAACTTCTCCTGCTTTGTCCTCTCCTTCACATCTCTCTTCTCCTTCTTCTTCTTCCTCTTCTTCTTCTTCTTCGTCTTCTTCTCCAGAAGAAGAGAAAGGGCACATTGTACCGCTCCAACACCTGAACCAGGTAGGGGCTCAGCACAGACTTTACCCTCCCTTGTGGAAGCTCCCTTCCACAAATTGTCATGCAGATATATAAATAGCAATTTATTAGTGCTGTCAGTCGATTAAAATATTTAATCGAGATTAATCGCACGACAGTCTGTAGTTAAACGCAAATTAATCGCACATTTTTTATTTGTGGACATTTTGTGTTTAAAATGTAACTTTATTAAATCAAATAAAGTAACCAAAAACAATGACAAATATTGTCCAGAATCCCTCAAAGGCACTGCATTTGGAATAATGCTCAAATAATAACATGACATACCCGTCAGCCCATCAGGCACACATGAGCATATTGACCTGCTCAATTTCACATGAAGTCCAAAACGCCACTAAAAACTTCAATAGAAAAGTCAAGTGAAGCCTCTGTGGAACTGCAGGTTTCAGATTTAAAATTCCAGAACCAGCAGTATTTTAGGAAAAGGTTACTATTTTTATGCATTTATTTATTAATAGTAAATTAACTAAACCAACCTCACCTTTATTCAGCTCAGTCTATATAATTATGAAACGGTGCCTGTTATTCATGTTTTTGTATTAATGCAGCAGGATAATTTACATCAGTGTCACTCTGACAGTTTACATCAGTGAGCATGTTTTAGACCACAGCAGACAGCAAACTGTACACAGACACACACCGAGGAGACGAAGAGGAGAGACAGAGTCTGGACTCTTCATCATGACTTATAATAACGCAGCGCAGTCACAAACGTTTTTGTGGAGGAGACGAGCGTCTGTCAGTTTGGACTTTGTAGTGACAGATATTTTTATCTGTAGCGTTTAAACCACAGAACTGTACAGTAACATCAGGATTCACCATCAGTAAAGTTTTTATATGGGTCAGCACTGCGCACATTTGCTCCCCTCCGTCCCTCTTCTCTGCAGCTCGTCTGTCCTCCCTCGCTGTTGTGATCAATCAGCGTGAAGTAGTTAAGTATTTAAAAGTACACAAATCTCACTTGCAGTAAAACAAATCACACACCACAGCAGTGTACAGTAACCTTATGATTTGTGATCACAAAATGTTTTTATATCAAGTCGACACATCTGTCCATATTGGCACACTTTCTCCCTCTCTCTCTGCTGTGGGTCAGCCTTATTTTTACATTTACTTGGTTTCAGGTGGAGCTGCAGCTCGATCAGCACTCTCTCCTCTCCTCCTCGTATACTTAGGTTTCTTTGCATCGAGCCTGTTGTTTAAACAGACAAGCCTTTACATTGTCGGGTGACAGTGAAGCTCACCTCTGATTAAAACTACGGGAACGTGCGTTAATTGCGCGCCAAAAAAATTATTCGCGTTAAAAGGAATTTGCGCTAACTTTGACAGCCCTACAATTATTAATTTATTTAATAGACAGCATAGCCATTGAGAAAAAAAGCACAAAAAGAGGACAATGTTCACATTCACTCCATTTTGATAACTTCAGGCATGTAGTCAGTGTTTATGACTTTGTGTGCTGCTGGGTAGTTTATTCTACACTTATGGACTGCAATTTCTTAGTTGATTTATATATGACATGAATAATGAGAATCTGGCAAGTAACTAATATTGTCCAGTAAATGCAGCAGAGTAAAGAGTAGCCTGTTTGCCTCCAAAATGCACGGGAGTCTGTCAGGAATGAGCCTACTGGCAGTGTTGTGAGAATTTGCTATAAATCACAAATCATAGCAGGAATTCACAGATGCAATGACATGTGGACCCAGAAGCGGGTGCCAAGACGGCTCCCCGCAGAGCAGCCTTGTCAAATAAACTGTTGTTTTTTCTCTTCTTTGACCTGCTTTTCTTTCTCATTGATCGTTCAGGAGAGTTGATGGCACAAAGGTGGAGGGATGTTCTTGGCCAGCCTAGTGTAAGTATACCTCAAGTGAATTATTTCCATTTATTTTATTATGTAAAAAGATCATTCCTGTTTGTTTCATTTAACAACAAGCACAATGTACTTTGTGTGTCACTGTATGTCAGGGGTTAAGTGTGGATTTTTTTTTTTTCTCCAATTTGTATATCGGCCTGCCATTGTTTAGAAGATGCACAAGTGTGGGATCCGTGCACTGTACATGCCAGAGCTACAAAACTTGGCGTCTGGGGGTTTTTTGCCGCACCCCGAGTCCATTGGCGCCACCCCCGAGCACCTATGACATTGAGAAGTGCTGATTGGCCAGAAATGTGAATAGTCTATAGGCATTTACTTTGATTATTTTGACATATAGTTACTAACACTTTATAGGCGTGTAATGTAAAAGCTTACTCTTTTTGCGTTTACTTCTGACAAGGTCATCAACTTTGCTAAAGCCCCCATTAGCAAAACATTTACATAACTGCCGTGCAAAGTGACCCCAGGATAAGTCATTAATGCCAATAATTCACACAGTATTGTCTTGCTAGCCTCATATTCTCTCTAGCCTTTTAAGATGATAATTCATTGAAACGCTCAATGCAAACAAATTTTGGGCAAACCCTCAGGCTTGGCCTAGGATTTTTCTGGATACTTTTTTGGGTTATTTTGAATTATTTCAAGCAAATGGTTGAAAATACACACGAGGAATCATATGTAATACAGAGACAGAGTCACAGTGACTATTTGGAGATATAGTTTCTATCAGTTAATAGGTTTTCAAAAGCTGACTCTTCATGGTCACAAATGTTGAGATTTGGAGAAGTTTGCCACCCATGGTGCCCATAACAAAATCTAAACATGAGTTGACAAATATTAGATTGAAAAATGTGAATCTATTTTGTGTATTGGTATGTTGTACAGTTTAAGCGTGTGTTCTTTTATCATAGTGGTCTTCTCCAATATGACGGATGAGGAGGTGGAGGAAGCCAAAAAGGAGAGGGGACCCCAGGGCTACCAAAATATTTTGACTGTTTAGCTCCAGTCCTGAACACTCACCACTGACTCGTCTCCCTCAGACGTCCGAGCGGGACTCGAGCGCTCCGGCGTCTTGGCTCTTCCTCGTTGTCTCTCGGCAGGACCGAGTATTTGACATCCTGCCGCTGAGCCAGGACTCTTTTAGAGAGTTGTGTAGAAACTCCCTCCATCTCCACCATTCCACCAGTGTCTGGTGTCTCAGTAGGTGCGTTTACATGGACACTTTTCCTCTTTCCGATTAAATTCATTCCGAATGAGTCTTTCGGGTTAACTGTTTACATGTGACATGATCTAATCCGATCGGGTGTTTACATGAGCCACTGCGTTTATTCAGAATAAACCGAAATAAACTCGCTGTGACGTTTGCAGTCAACTTTTGGCGGTCAAATTTGTTAAAAACAGTAGAAGAAGAAGCTTTTACTTCTGTACACAACTGTCAAAATTCTCCTTCGCTCGTCCGTCTCCCAGTTCTTCTTCCCTCTCCTACGTACCTGTGTCAGAATGGATCCATATCGTGTGCTACAGTCTTTAGTTGTTTTTCTTGTTTTCTCTCTGCTTAAGCTACAAGCGCAGCAGTTTCTCCTCCTCCTGCGATCTATGCAGTTCACTATATGTATTTATTTATTTTATATTTTATTTATATATTTTTATATAATTTTGCTTCGCAGCTGCTAGTTACGTCATCACAGAGCATGCGCGGTAACGGCGCAGCCGCACAACAAACCGATCGAGTGTTTACATGACATTTCTTTCGGTTTAAAGAAAGGTTTATCCACCTCTCTGAAACCGAATGAAATTTCATTCGGTTTTGGGCATGTTCCTTCCGATTGAGGTGTTTATATGGAGTAGTTTTATTCGGTTTGGGCTTTTAAACCGAATAAAACTGGAATATTTGTGTCCATGTAAACGCACCTAGTGTCCAGAACAAGGTAAATCTTTGCTTTTGCTATACGTCGTATATTGTCCTATTTCTGCTTATTACTACTTACTACTAATTTATTACTACTACTGCTACAAACCCTGAGTGTGGTGTTTTTAATGACCTGTCTCTGTCAAAGAGACAACTACTCAGTAACAGTTTGAAGGAATCTGTTCCCTTGCATGTGCCGTAACGTTTTTTTTTTGTTTTTGTTTTTTTCTGGAGATTCATTCATTACTACATTTGTATGTTTTCATTTCTTTCCCGGGCAGCAGAGTGGGTGAACAGGAAGCCTACTCGTGCAAGGGTCGGGATTGGCATCGGCCAATACAAGACGTCAACCATGCAGGTGGCTTCATTTGCCCTGACGCAAGAAGAGGAAGCTGTAAGTTGTTTAGCAGCCAAATGTGCTCACCACTCATGTTTTTGTATGATACAAAGTGTCTATTGCTTATGTAACCCCTGTTACCGGAACCCTGTAAATGCAAAATAGGTGACTTAAGAAATAATATTTCCAGTAAACAGCAATATTATAGAGTGACCATTTAACTCTAATGAAAAAAAGAAACAGGATAACTAAGATGATGTGTGTGTTATTGGAAAATAATATAACCTGGAGCTAATACTGTTATTATTACGAATACAAATACAAATACGAAATACTCTATTGATCCCCAAGGGGAAATTCATTTGTCTGTGGTCTCATCTATTTGTATAAGAATTATAGAGTCTGATGGCAGTTGGTATGAAAGATCTTCTGTATCTCTCTGTCCTACAACGAAGAGAGAGAAGCCTTCCACCACCATTATTTCTTTGGTCCATCAAGGTGTTATGCAGTGGATGATCCATGTTGTTTAGGATGGCCTCCACCGTCCTCATTGTGTCTCTCTCCACAACTTCCTCCAGAGAGTCCATCCTTACTCCGATCACAGAGCCAGCCTTTTTCACAAGCTTATCCAGCCTCCTTGCTTGCTTTTTTCCCAAACTTCCTCCCCAGCAGACTGCAGCATAAAATAAAACACTTGCCACAATAGACTGATAAAACATCTGCAGCATCTTACTGCAGATGTTTAGAGATCTGAGCTTCCTTAGGAAAAAGAGGCCCCTCTGCCCCTTTTTGTAGAGTGCATCTGTGTTAAGGGACCAGTCCAGCTTGTTATCCAGGTGTACACCAAGATATTTATAGTTTGTTACCACCTCGATGTCCACTCCACAAGTGTTCACAGGCTGAAGAGGGGGCTTGGATCTACGGAAATCAATGACCATTTCCTTTGTCTTTGAGGTGTTTAGTATGAGGCAGTTTTTATGACTCCAGTCACTGAAGGATTTTATCAAATCCCTATATTCAGATTCCTGTCCATTCCTTATACAAGCTACAATAGCAGTGTCATCTGAGTATTTCTGGATGTGGCAGGACTCAGAGTTATATTTAAAGTCTGCTGTATACAATGTGAACAGGAATGGAGCCAGGACAGTCCCTTGTGGAGCCCCTGTGCTGCTCTTTAATGTCCCAGAAAAACAGTTCCCCAACCTGACAAACTGTGGCCTTTCTGTCAGGTAATCCGTGATCCAGGAGACAAAGGAAGAAACCACTCTCATCTCTATGAGCTTGTTTTTGAGTATGTTGGTTTGGATGGTATTAAATGCGCTTGAAAAGTCAAAAAACATAATTCTTACATAAGCGCCAGATTCTTCCAAATGAGAGAGGGAACGGTGGAGCATGTAGAGTACTGCATCATTCACTCCAATGTGTTCTTTGTAGGCAAACTGCAGGGGATCGAGTTTGTCTTTGACCTCAGGCCTCAGAAGACGTAGAATCAGCCGCTCCAGGGATTTCATGATGTGTGAAGTAAGGGGCCACCGGTCTGTAGTCATTTAGTTCAGCTGGACATTTTCTTTTGGTACCGGACAATACAAGATGTTTTCCACAGAGCCGGCACCCGCCCCAGCTGTAGACTCAGGTTGAAGATTTTGTGAAGAGGTTGGCACAGTTGGGCAGCACAGTCTTTAAGCAGCCTTGGACACACACCATCTGGGCCAGCTGCCTTCCCAGAGCAAAGTCTCCCGAGCTCCAACCTCACCCCTGTCTCAGTGACAAACAAGGGTGGAGGAACAGGTGTGTGAAGAGGAGTAGCTGCAGTCGCGGAAATGTACCCATGTGGAGGAGGAGGTGGAGGCGGAGTCATGATGGAGATGCCCAGATGTTGTTGGAGAGGAGCCATGGTGGAGGAACACACTTGTGGAGGAGGAGGAGGAGGAGGGAGAGGAGGAGGAGCCATGATGGAGATGCCCAGATGTTGTTGAAGAGGAGGCATGGTGGAGGAACACACTTGTGGAGAAGGAGGGGGAGGAGGAGGAGGAGGAGCCATGATGGAGATGCCCAGATGTTGTTGAAGAGGAGCCATGGTGGAGATGCCCACTAAGTTGAAGAGGAGGAGGAGGAGGAGGAGGAGGAGGAGCGGCAGGGGAATGGGATGTGACCTCAGTGTCAAACCTGTTGAAGAACTGATTGAGTTCATCAGCTCTTTCCACATCACCCACGATTGGCTGTCTTTTCTTTTTGTTGTAGCCAGAGATGGTATTTATTTCTCTCCACACCTCACGGATGTTGTTTATGATGTAAATTCTTCTCTATCTTCTTTTTGTATTCCACCTTTGCCATCGTCAATCTCTTCTTCAGCTCATGTTGCACCTGTTTGAGCCGTTCTTTGTCACCCTCTCTAAAAGCTTCCTTTTTCTGATTGAGGATTGCCTTTATGTCACTTGTGATCCAGGGTTTGTTATTGGGGAAACAGCGTACAGTCTTTGTAGGTATGACTGTGTCTCTACAGAAGTTGATGTACTCAGTGAAACAATCAGCCTGTCTATCAATGTCCATACTGTTCTCATCTGTTTCCAGAAGCACATCCCAATCAGTGCGTTCAAAGCAGTCCTTTAGAGCCTCACTAGTCTCAGGTGTCCATTTTCTTACAGTGAGTGTAGTTGTAGGTTCCCTTTGCACACAGGGTTTGTAACAGGTCTGCAGAAGAACCAAGTTGTGATCTGACCTGCCCAGTGGTGGTAAGGCAGTATCTCTGTAAGCTTCCTTGACATTGGCATACAGCAGATCAAGGGTTTTGTTTTCTCTTGTAGCACAGTTAACAAATTGTGTAAATCCAGTCAGGTGGGAGGAGAGGGTAACATTGTTGAAGTCTCCAGATATTATTATAAGTGCCTCAGGGTGTTTAGTCTGTATCCTAGCAACAATTTCATGCAGAATTTCACATGGAACATCAGCCGTTGCCTTGGGAGGGATGTACGCAAGTATTGTTATTATATGACCAAATTCTCTTGGTACATAATATGGCCGCATTCCAACTGCCAATAATTCAATATCTGGACAGCATATCTTCTCCTTGACAGTAATATGTGCAGGATTACACCATCTCTGGTTCACAAATAAGGCCAGTCCTCCTCCTTTTTTCTTGCCACTAGCCTTTGCATCTCTGTCTGACCGTATGAGAGTGAAGCCAGGTATATCCACAATGGAATCCGAGCTGTTATTATTCAACCAGGTCTCAGTAAAACACATCAGGCTGCACTCACGGTACACTTTGAGTCTTCACCAATATCTCCAACTCTTCACTTTTGTTGGGCAGAGAGTTGACATTCCCCATGATGACTGATGGCAGAACGGGCTTGTATCTCCATTTCCTTGCCTTTAACTTTGCACCAGCACGGCAGCCACGAAAGCTCCTCCTTATCTCAGCTGGAATAGGGTAATATACTCCAGATTTGCTCCATTTCAATGAAAAAAGCTCTTCTTTTGAATAAACTCTTCTCTCCACAGAAATATCCATCAGTAGATGTAAAAAAATCAGATAAAAAGCGACAAAAATAACAAAGATTTTGAGAGCTACCAGACTTTGCTGCAACTTGTAAGTGCGCAGGTTCTAGAGAATTAGCAGAATTGATGGTTGAAATAATATTCAAAAAATCTGTGGGAAGGTGAATCTGTGTTTGGAGGACTTGACTCTGAAAATGCCTTTGGGTAAAGGTAATGTGTGTTCACAGAAGTCAATTTTTACGTGAGCTAATGTTAGGATGTTTTATCAGCCATACTGTGATTAAAATTACCTCTTGCTAGTTCAAGCTAAAGTGAGATGAAGCTATCCTATGCAGTGTGTTGTATGTAATTGCCGTAGGGATGCCTTATTGATTCAGAATGAGAGAAACATGACATTACAAGCTGTTAAAGGAGGAATGACATTTTATTTTGTTAGAGCAACAGGCTACAGTTGAATGATACAAGGTATTCTATCATTGTCTTTCGATGTTAAACAAATAGCAATGCTGTAGTGAGTTTATGTGGAAAAGAATGCAATTGAACTGTGTAGTAATAATTTTCCTGGCTTTGTGGGTACAAGGCCAGGCCTTCTTCTTTGGCTTCTTCTTCTTTTGCTGTGTTCGGTCGAGTGTGAGGAGTTTAACAGAGTGGTAGGACAATCGCATTCTGCTGCCCCCACAGAGTACAAGGAGTTTCACTAAGCGGGAAGGCACTACTGCATTGCGTTTAAACAGTCGACGGATACAACAGAAGTCTGAGTTGAACTGATAGCCGTGGATGGACTTAAACAGTAACTCACTGAACTGAATCCTTTGATCCACTGACCTTATTGACACGGCAAAATACGTTGAATTGTTTTTGAATTTGTGTCTACATAATGTGTCACCTGGGGCCGAGTGCACCAGCTGGGCGTAAAAAAGAAGGTCTTAACTCTTACGCCGGACTTAACTACGTCCGACGTTGTGACTGGACTTTACACCGAGTGCACCAAGCCGGACTCACCACGGTCGTAGCTGCGCCTGGTCTTACAATGCGCGTTCACGTGAGTACACACCAATTGTTGATTGTTGCCAAGCAACACACTTCTACGCCGAGCATTATCGTGCATTTATCATGTCGCCCGCAGTGTTTTGAAAAGCTCCGTTGGCATAAAACTGAGTGCAATCAGCACCTGCAGGGTGAGGGACAGTGCCGCGTCTCTGTCCGACAGACGCTGCAGCTGAGGCGAGAGCACTTTAATTCAAACAGCGATTCTCTGCTAAAATTAAATCTTTATCACTTTCTGAATCTAACCGTTATATAGAGCGGATTTGTCCTGTCATGGATGACACTTTCTCTTCTGAATGCCCTCTCATTAATCACCATGTAAACAAGGTGCGCTGCTCTCCCTCATTTCTCTTTTCCGGCGGTGTGTGATTCCATTAAAAATTACCGTGGATACAAGTCTGAGTTTCCTACTTCCGCCTGCTCCACACCAGGCGTAAAAGTTACACCCAGGCGGAACACACTCAGGGCTTAAGTCAACTGCTGCACTCGTCTTAACCTTAAACTGGTCGTAACTTTCCGTTCTAAGTCGGACGTAACGTTCCACCCAGGCGTACGCTCAGCTGGTGCACTCGGCCCCTGAGTTGTTAAGTCACCCTATTTTGAAGGTGTTAACTAGTGTACATTTGAGCTGATTGTGAGTGTTCTTAGATTGGGCTTCCAATTTTGAGAGTTCTATTACTGTACAGCTGGAACATAAGGAGTACGAGAGGCTTTTGAGTTTCTATATCCAAATACCATCTGTGCCATCTGTGCAAAAGTACAGGGTAATGTAGAAGGAGCAACACCAATAGAATTTCTGGGTAACAAAACATTTATTTTACTTTCATTTTATTTTATTCATTTTCTTTAGTTTGTTTTCAAGTTCCATTAAGGAAACTGGTTGATATTTGAGTTGAGTTTTAAAAGGAGGAAAAATTAAAGGAATCACCTGTTGAATCTTAGGCACTATAAAATAGGATTCATAAACCCATAATGGGGACAAAATAAGAAAGAAAAATAACTTAATGAGCGCCTGTTTTAATTATGGTGAGATAATAATATTGTTCCAACCAGAAATAAAGTAGGAAAATAAAATAGATATGTACCTGATGGGTGGATTCCAGATTAAACCTGCAGGAAAGAAAAAAACAAGTGAAAGTTACAGGGGAAAATCATTTGTTTTAATTTTTCTTTTTTTATTGTTATGGTAAATGATGTGGAGTACAGTTATTGTTTTGCACATGTTCTAAGTCAAACAAAAAACAATACATTCTTGAAAAAAGAAAAAAAGAAGAACTGAAAAATTAATATTTGGTTCTTACCTTTCAATTATAACTGAGTCTGTATCTTGTTTCACCTTTGCCACCTGATAGCCATTTTCTCCTGAGCGACCAGAACTTCTGAGACCCTGATCCACATGAGTGTTTTTTCTTTCTCATTCTCATTGCGGTACAAAGAGGTTACCGGTAATGATTTCTGGTTGTTTTACTTACAATGTTTTGCAGTCAAGTAACTGTCTCTCTTGTTCCCACAGTGGTTTCAGGCGTACTACGAAAACATTCGGCCCGGACACCTCACCAGCTATTGTGACAAGTTTTTCATCTCGTCCAGTGGCAATCCTGTTCACAGTGTCACCAGTGACGTGGCTTGGCTTCACGAAAGGTGTGTTCCTACCTACCTGCCCACATAAATCCATGTGCTGATGTGTAAATGTTTTACGTTAATCTATTAGTAGATACAGTCATATCACAGTTAACATTTCATGTCACATTTTTTTTCCTGCAGCTGTCTCATCAAACCTGCCACCGGTCAGGAGGTCTGAAGGGCAGTTGAGATGGAGGCAGCCTCCCAATTTTCTGAGAGTCAGAAGGAGCATGTCAACAACTATCTGGCCCACTCCGGTACTGCGGGTGGATCACGTAGTTGTTAGCACGGCTGCACTGCTGGACACCCTGGGAGGGTAGGTTTCCTGGTCATCTCATCTCATCTTACAAGTCCGCGATGCATCACAATCACATCTCAAAGTTTCTTACCAGGTTGATATACTTTAGCCCTTATTTTCCTTCATTTTACAGCTTCTCTCCACCACACCAGTCAAGAGACAGTAACACGTAGGTATATAGTAAGTATTTATGAAAAACTACTCAAGTACTGAGTAACTGCTGAGTAAACGCAAACCCAGACTAGACTGGATACGCAAACTGTAAAGCAAAACAATCCCAGTCTAAGTACTGTGTACCTCCAGGGTAAGACATGTTTTAAGACAGTTCACCCCAAAATCAGAAATACATATTTTTTTTTCTCTTTCCTGTATTGCTATTTATCGATCTAGATTGTTTTCGTGTCAGATGTAGACTTGTGGAGATGTTGGCCATAGAGATGTAAGCCTTTTCACCGATATAATGAGACTAAATGGAACAAGCCCTGTGGTGATCAAAGCAGCAAAATAATACATTTAAGAAAAATTCAAAACCAGTGTCTCTTTCCAGAAATCATGACCCAGTTGCTCAAATCCACACACCTCATTGTAAGCATTTTCATGTAGGAACTACTGTCTTTCTGCAGTAGAATCTACTGGAACTACTTTCTTTCTAAACTGCATCATGATTTTGATGTTTTGTTTTTGTTTTTTTGTTTTTCTCTTTAGTGCTGTCACCTACTGTTATTAGGTGATTGTGCACAAGATAGTTCCTGTAGCAGCTGTGGACAGTCAGAACACGAAGAACACCAAGAAATAACAGGTGTTATTCTTTTTCATTTCATTGTATTTCATTTTACGATGTTATATTTTTATGTTTTGGTTTAACTTCAAATTTTTGGTCAGTCTGTACTGAACCTGACGGGCGAGAGGAGTGTTGTTGTGGAGATAAAATCAGTTTAAAACAACGTATTACTCTCTTTTGTATTTTTTAGTCCCATTTCTGCTCATCATTCACCTTGATGGTTTTAGTTGCAAGGAAGAGGATAGTGTCCCTATGTCCGGAGTGGGCACTGGTTTACTACCGTTTACGAAAAAGTAGTGTCTTCTGTTCACTCGAGTCATTGTGGACATTCCCCAGCGTCACAGAAGCACACAATGACCCAGACCATGTCAAGGCAGAGTCCATGTGGTGTGATGTTTTTAAAATTTTTCTTTAAGAAGGAACATGTAAGTATGAAGTGTGTAGAATACTAAATACTAATCATTTCTTCTGCAACATGATGTTTCCCTTTCCCAAATTACAACCTTCTGACACTGTAGTCCCAATTCTGCTCATCATTTACCTTGATGGTTTTAGTTGCAAGGAGGAGGATAGTGTCCCTATGTCTTGAGTGCTCAGTGGTTACTAATGATTTATGAAAAATTAATAACTATTGCACACTTGAGTCATTGTGGACATCCCCAGCATCGCAGAGGCACACAATGACCCAGGCCATGTCAAGGCAGACAGAAGACAGAAGAATTAACAGGAAATGATTTCTGTAATTTTTATCTCCTTTGTTTTCTTTGATATGTAACTGAAGAAATGACAGGGAATCATTTCTGTAATTTTATCTCCTTTTTGTTGTCTTTGATATGTAACAGAAAAAAATGACAGGAGAAGTACTTGTAGCAGCTGTGGACAGCCAGAAACGGCGCGGCAGTGAACTTACGGAAACTTTTGAAGCAAATCCCTAGCACACAGCATTCCAGAGAAATCTTCTTATTAATAAAAGGAGTGCCTTCTTGTCATATCAGACACAGTCGACCCCCGAGGGTTTTAATGTTATTAGGTGATTGTGCACAGGATAGTTCCTGTAGCAGCTGTGGACAGTCAGAACACCAAGAACACCAATAAATAACAGGTGTTATTCTTTTTCATTTCATTGTATTTCATTTTACGATGTTCTATTTTTATGTTTTGGTCTAACTTCAAATTTTTGGTCAGTCTGTACTGAACTTGACGGGCGAGAGGAGTGTTGTTTGTGGAGATAAAATCAGTAAGACAACGTATTGCTCTCTTTTGTATCTTTTAGTCCCATTTCTGCTCATCATTCACCTTGATGGTTTTAGTTGCAAGGAAGAGGATAGTGTTTCCTATGTCTGGAATACTCAGCGGTCACCATTGATTTACGAAAAAGTGGTGACCACTGTGTACTCAAGTCATGGTAGACATTCCAGCATCGCAGAGGCACACAATGACCCAGGCCATGTCAAGGCAGAGTCAGTGTTTTTTAGGGAACAGGTAAGTATCAAGTGTGTAGAATTTCTACTAAATCAAGTGTAATATGTGTGCTAAGTAGGTAGGTTGGTATGTGTGAGAGTGCGTGTGAGTGTGCATGTGTTAGTGAACTGTTTAAAGTCAACAACTATTAAGTGTGTTGAATATGTACTATGCCAAGTGATAAAAGTCCTTGCTGTGTTGTTAACAGGTGATGCTTAGTTTTTCGGTCCTTTCTTCTGCAATGTAATGTTTCCCTTTCCCAAATGATGACTTTCTGACACCGTAGTCCCATTTCTGCTCATCATTCACCTTGATGGTTTTAGTTGCAAGGAAGAAGAAAACTCTGTTTCTGTTGTTTGTTTTGGGGCCTTACTCAGGCATGGGAGCCTGATTCCCCGCAAGAGACCAGTGAGCTGGACTACCAGGACCACCAAACTTTTTGTGTACCAGGGGCACGAACTTCCAGTACCATGGGATCTTTGTAGGGATAGCGAGGGGGGGCTTAAGAGTGGGTCCCTGGGTACAAATGGAGGTAAAGGTGCATGGAGGTATGGGCACATGGTGGAGGACTTTACCCAGGGATGGTGTGTCATATCCAGGCATGGAGGCTGTGTGTTTGTGGCTGTTGAGACATTTGTCTGTTTGAACACTAAAAGTTGTGAGGTTATCGAGGTTATTGTTGTGCTCCAGCTCTTTCATCCTGTGTTCCTCCCTGAGAAGCACACTGATTCAGCTCTTTGCTGCTGGATGAAACATGGTGAACTCCTGTCTAAATCATTCCAGATCAGCAGCTGTCCTGAGTGTCCGTCCTGTTGAAGACAGAGTCAAGATACATTCAGTTAGAATATTATTTTATTGTTTTTATGCAATGTGGTCAAAATAATTATATTTCACTAGAAGTATGATTCACAGGGCAGGTTAATATGCCACAATAAAGGCAAATAAATGCGTGTCACTTACATACAGTCCTGTCCTGACTTGTGTTTGCACCAGTTCTGATGTTGCAGGTCCACCTATGAGGGGCACCAAACTGAACTTTCTGGGGTCATCTGGTCCAAGGCTCCTCCCTCATGGCATCTCAAATGGTTTACTGTGTCTTTCAGCTAGTTGAGGAGAGCGGACTGTCCTTTTACCTTTGCTGTCTTTAGGAGAGAAACAAAATATACATAGTGATGTCATACATGAGTATTCGGTTATATTCCATGAAGATGTTAGAGTATGCACATTTCATCCCAAACAAAAAACACACCTGATGATTCAACTGATTAGCAACCATCATCCAGATATGAGGAGCTAATGAATGACTGAAAACAATTTCTGATATTTTTTTATTATTTTGCTATGATGAAAACATACATACTCTTAGCCAACAAAGGTGCAACAACGGTTACATTCCTCTGATGTAAGATAGTCACTTTATGACTATATCTTATTATTGATGAATGTTTAGGAAAACAATAACAAATAATATAATAATAAAAAAATAATCACAGCATGTTCTCTACATGACACCTACAGAGATATAACATTGAACACGAACTAGTAATTCATTCATTCATTTTCTGTAACACCGCTTATCCATGGACGGTCGCGGGGGGCTGGACATAAACTAATGAAAGACCTATTAATCAGTTACGTTTTGTTGATAGTCTAACATGAGAGGACAGCACAGTTATTTCACTGTGATGACTTACCTGTCTGTCCCACTAGCAGCAGCGTCGATTGTAGATAAAGCTGCAGCTGAGACATGAAAAGGTTTTTCCTTCATAGGAGGTGATGGTACAGGATGTTTGTCACAGCTGCAGAAACATAAAGAAAACACGAGCTACGTGACCACAGTCACACACACCTGTAATACATCCTGTTATGTCCGACGGTGCTGAGAGGAACAGCTCACCTGTACATACATAACCACACTTATAACTCACACATATGCTTATTGTTTATAGCTATAATCTCATAAACTAGCAGTCAACTGCAGCCACATTTGCTCTACTGTTTTATAGACAATAACTTCTAGCAGCTGTGAGCTAATCGCAGCAACGCCACCGGATATTTCAGGTCCTGATCATACTTTTGAAGCAACATGTAAATTTACAGACGTGGTAACAAACATATTATCGACAGAAACACGGAGGAAAAGTTACCTGTGTGAGTGAGCGTTATGCCGTGGCCATGTTATATCGTTACCTAAAGCTATCTCATAATAAAGTGCAGTACGTGTGTAGGATGAATTACCTGTCCAGCAGAGAAGAGGCAGCTTCAGTGTTGCTGTGAAAAAAGTCCCTCACCAGTGTTGTCCATGTGGTAAACGCCACAGCGATGTTAGTCCTTGTTTTCTGTCGTCTCCTGTCGCGCTGCCGTTTGGTTTCTTCATATTTTCACTTCTTTGAGGACAAGAGTTCATAGTTTTCTGTTTTTTCTTGTGGTAAATAACAACTATGATCATCCACTGGTCAAAACTGTGGTTGTCAGCCTCCAGAAAACAAGCTAGTTTGCCAGTAAACACCGCCATCTGTCCTCCTCTTCGTCTTCCGTGTTTACGCTGTGCAGTTTACGTAGCGCGTCTGTGGGTTTGGATTTATGCTACACTATTAAGAAACAAAAGAAAAGAAAGCAAGTAAAACTATTATTAAGAAAACCTACAAAGAAAAAACAAGAAAAGGAAATTTAACCAATGTAAACACATGCAATCAAACTATTTACACCAACTACGATCCAACTACGAGCTTTTTAACAGCAAGCTTTGAGGCATCGTGTAATTCACTTATCTGGATAAATGTCAACATTGGTGTTGAATGTTCCCCAAATAAATGAAATCTCTCTCATCTTCTGGGCCAAAACAGACATGTTTTATTTGAAAGTTAAGCAAGTAAACCTTGGCTTGGATACATATTGCCTGCATATCTAGTGTTCTATACTTTATTGTAGTTTATAATAAAGTTTCTGTGTGCAAAAGCTGAATTCTTCTCAGAGGTCTAATGTTGAGATCTGGGGAAATCACCAAATGTGGTGAAGTTACCCAAATCTCAACCTTGAAGCAGAAACTCCCACTATGAATTTAAACTTCTACTACAGACTTTTTTTTTTTACACAATTTAAAGTGAGTCCTTACAGATACACTGAACAACACAAATGTAATGTACCATAGACTTTTTTTCTCTTTTTCTCTGGGTGAAATCACAAAAGCAGACACACAGAGAAGAGCCTTCAGCTTTAAATGACTTATTTATTATTATTGTTTGTTTTTTAATAATTTACAGAGCTGCTCCAGCTGCGACCACCCACGTGAGGTCAAGATGGAGGAGGCTGGTCTGTACCATAAGTTTCCGGAGCATGCAAAACTGTTCACAGACTTCAAGCAATACCTCAGGGAGACCTTGATGGTGACCAACTGCCTACAGGAGGGTAAGATCTCTATGCACCAATTCTCAGCATGCCCACTTCAATAACCCAGCTTCTTTTCATTTTGTTGATGCTAGCATTTCTTTCTCATCCTCCTCCTTCCTCACCAAGTCCACGGAGACACGGGACTACCTCACCAGCCTCAAAAGGACTGACATGTCAGCTGCAACCCTCCTCAATGACATGAAGAATATCATCAGGTTCCGGGATTACCTGAAGACCCGGCTGGATCTGAAGCAGCAGGACCCAAGTCTCCGACTGAAGATTACAACTTACAAGGAGATGCTGCAGACATTTCGAAAGCCGGTGTCCAAGGTCTACACGAAGGAAGTGTGTAAAACCAGGTAAATGTTTTTCTTAATTTCCATCTGTTTTGCACTGTCCTTTTGTAACTTGTGGTACTGACCTCTGCACGCAGTCTTGAGAGTAGTGTATTTAACAACTTTTCTCCATTCTTGACTTTTTTTCTCAGGTACGATCGATTCATAGAGGGCAGCCGTAGCCGCAAGGGTTTCACTTCTTGTGTACATTCGGAAAGCTGCTGAACAATCTTCCCGTCCCTGAGAGTGAGAAGACAAGCTACCGCTATTACTGTGAAGCGGTCTTGGTCCTGCGCCACTTTCAGCGCCCAGGGGCTGTGGAAGGCTTAACTGTAAGTGCATCCTTTTTTAATAACTTAAAGGAGTTTTCCCCTTGATCTCTCATGGTCGTCTGTAAATATATACATTAATGACCTTTCATGCTTCCCTTTTTTTCCAGACTCAAGAGTGGGTCAACAGAGTCTCCGCCAATGGCAGGACTGTGGTTGGCATCAGCCAGCACAAAACTGCCACAATGCAAATTGCAACATTTGCCTTGATGCAGGAGGAGGATGCTGTAAGTTCTTTACTAGCCTAATTCCATTACCATTTAGGTTTTAAACATGATAACACGCATTATTTTTTACAGTCAAGTAATGTTTCTTCTTGTTCCCACAGTGGCTCCAGATGTACTATGAGAGGATCCGGCCATGCTACATCGGGGACAGTGACTGTGACGAGTTTTTTGTCTCAACCAGCGGCGGTCGAGTGTGCAGTGTCACCAACAAACATTGCCCCAGCTCCATGAAAGGTACGTAAAGACAAATCCGTGATGCTTTTGAACAACAGAAAGTCTCCAGTCAGCTGTGGCAGTGAAATCCAGGAGTTCTGAAGTTAAACTACAAGTTAAAAGACACAAGTCCTTATTTACTGGTTGACGGTTTGTTTTTGTTGGTTCGTCACAGCTGTTGTGGATATGACATGGGCGTGACTTTCTCCTTAACAGACACAACCATATCACATTTTCATGTCTCATTTTATTATTGCAGCTACAAGGTGAAACCGGCCACTAGCCAGGAGGTCAGAAGGGCTGCTGAGACGGAGCAACAGCAGCCTTCACAGAGGCACAAAAGGAGAATGTGTCTCGTTACCTGGCACACTCCAGTGCTGTGGCAAAGCAGCACTACAGAATGCTCGATGTTAACGTTGTAGTGGCCACAGCAAACCTGCTGGACTCCTTGGCAGGGTAGGTTTCTTCATCTTATTTAACACATCATAATAACATCTGACAGCTGTTTACCAACTAATTTGCAATATTTTAATCCTTGTTCTCCATATTTCCTTATTTTACAGCTCCTCTCCTGAATCCTCTGGCCAGACGTCACCGACTGCCCTTCCTCTGGCAGAGAGAACCAGCCACTAGCAGATTTCTCCTCTTTCACATCGGCATTTCGGTCACCACGCACGGTCAGCTCCCAGCAAAAAGGCGAGGGGTAAATGCTGGGTTTCCAAGTGGACGGGCGTTCTACGACAAGTGGCGAGCTTGTCAATTCACACAGAGAGAGGAGTTTCTGTGTGTGTAAGTTCTCCAATTCACAAAATCAAGATAGTCTACCCACAAATCAAGAAGTCATAATTGGTTATTTATTTGGTGTGCCCACATGACTGAAGTTATGCCATTTTTTCTTTCAGCAAATTTCACTCACCGGAAACCATCAGCCAGGAAGGTGGCCAGGCTGATAGAGAAGGAGGGCTGGAAGAAAAACCTCCCAAAGCCAGAGGACATTGTTAAGTTGTGGAGACCAGCCCCCAAGGAGGCCATAGAGACCGATAAGGCCATTCTAAACAGCGTTTCCACATAGCACTGGAAAGGCCTGCGATCAAGGACTTGGGTGATGGAAAAGGCCTCGGTAAGGAAACATTTCATTGTAAGGGTTTGAAATTTTAGTTGTATTTAATTGTTGTTTTGATCCAACTCATCTTTCCTTTTTATCTCAATTTTCTTGTTCTCTTGATTACAGGAGTGGTTGCTACCCGCCCCTTTTCAAAGGGTGACATCGTCTGCGCTTATCAAGGACGACTGGTCTCCGCTGCAGAGGGCAGGAAACTGATCCAGGAGATGACAGGAGATGAAGCAGGTACCTGTTCTTCTTTAAAAGATCTCTGCATCGATGCCCAGACATTCCCCTGCGACTGCCATCCAGACATGGACACGGTTGGCAGTAGAATAAATCACTCCAGCAAGAGGCCGAACTTGAAACCGCTCCACTGCGGACTGAGGGTGGAAGGAGAGGATAGAGATGTCATTTTATTCAAAGCCCTTGGGGACAATCAGAGTGGATGCAGAATTGAATTTTGATTATGGTGTGAACAGAAAGTCCTTCAGGGGTGAAGGCCTGGAACTGGAGTGGCTGGATGAGTGAGCCTTCGTCACGTCCAGGCCCAGGGAAATGGATCGGAGGCCACCCCTTGAACACCACTTCAAGCTGACACTGCACCCTGCACCCACACTGCACCTGTGGCAATGTCGTCTGACATTGGGTCTTTTGTGAATATTTGTAAATATCTGTGCTTTATGCAACATTAAAATTTCTTTACTGTCAACGTGTAAAAGTAAAATCTGTACAATAAAGTGATTGTGCTTGAACTTGAACTGTCTGTGTGTGTGGTCTTGTATAAAACACATGTAGTAATGTCATTTGAAGTTGTCTTCTCTGTGTTTGTGGAGGAGCAGCAGAGGGGGCCCATTAAGCAAAACAAAAGATGTGGCGGCCCTAATTAGCAAGTCCATAGCAACAGTATAAAGAGTGTCAAACTGTCAACTGTCAAAATACACCTCTCTCCATCACATGGTGTTCTTGCTTCAAATCATTTAAAACAACCCACCAAGTCAGAGGTCAGGACAAAATAATCTCTTTGATAACAGTGTCTGTGTCTGTCTTACTTTTACTGTGTCTGTGGTCTTGTTTAAAATGCGGGTATAGGTGAAGTCAGTTCAAATACACAGTCAGAGTCTGCCCTTTTAAGTTGAGAATCTGGGAAATACACCAGAGTTGAGAATCTTACCTAGATTTCAACATTATCCAATGATGTTTTAAAAACATTTTTTTTTAAAGTCTCTTGCAGAAGTTTAAATTCACAGTGTGAGAGTCTGCTTCTAGTTTGAGAGAGTGGGACATTGTCAACATTAGTCTAATGAAAACAAGTCAGCTTAAACACACATCAACTTTAACATAAACTGAGACAAATTATACTTCAAAATACTGAGTGTCAATACATAGTTTGTAGTACTAAAATGTACTTTTTCCTTATTTGACATTGAAATTTCTTTACTGTCAAAGTGTAAAAATAAACTCCATACAATAAAAGTGAATGTGCTTGAACTTGAACTGTCTGTGTCTCTGTGTGTTCTTCTATGAAACACATGTACTAATGTCATTTGAAAACTTGAAGTTGTCTTCTCTGTGTAAGAAGTACAGTGCTTTTACTGTGTCTGTGGTCTTGTTTAAAACAGGCACAAGTGAAGTCAGGATTCAGGTGACACTCTGTAACAGCACTGCAGCCTCACAGTCTGTGTGGCTCTCATACACATGCAAGTTTCCACCATCCCCCACAGACTTCTGGAGCTCAGCTAGAGAGCAGAGAAATGTGTGATCAACAGCGCCACACAATGGTGACTGTATAGATTACACACAGGCAAAGATTTGGAGCACAAAATACCATCCAGTATAATTCACAGTATTCATTTAGAATTATTCAGTCCCTATTAATGATCTGTTTGATACAGTGTCTGCACAGTACATTTTTGTTGTTTAGTGTATCTGTAAGGACTCATTTTAAATTGCTGGAAAATAAAACTATATATACAGTATATATATATATATATATATATATATATATATGTGTGTGTGTGTGTGTGTGTATAGATATAGTTTTCCTCATGTATTACTTACTTATTTCTTGTTCTTCATGAGGCTTTGTAAATTGTTTTATTGCATGTGATTGCTGTGGGAGTGGGAGTTTCTGCTTCAAGGTTGAGATTTGGGTACTTTCACCATGTTTGGTGATTTCCCCAAATCTCAACATTAGACCTCTGAGAAGAACTCAGCTTTTGCACACAGTGGTGAGCATAAAATAATAATTTACAGTATTGAGAATCATTCAGTTGCCTCTATTCACATTAATATCATAGTGATATGATAATTACACCAAATGTGATGCACATTTGTGAATGGCAAAACCAAAAGTGTACATATGCAGTGGATTTTGACTTTCTGAATATTAAATGTGCAGAAGGACGAAAGGAGAAAATGACTTTTTATCTCTTCTATCCACGGTAAGTAATATGACAGTAATATGTTTTACATCACAAGTGATGATCATGTAGCAACAGGCAAAAAACAAAGTGTTCTGATGCAGTGGATTTTGACATTTGCTGAAGATTAAAGGGTTACAAGGACAAAAGGAAACAAAATGACACTTTATTTCCTCATATCCACTTTGGAAACAGCATGCCCTTTTACAGTATCACCATGTGTGACGATGTTGAAAGTCAAGGTTATGAAAAATGACAAAATCTGAATTAAAAGTCTATCAAGTGCAGATTAAGAGGTTGAATGACAGATGTGAAAGGGTACAGGGCTGGGGCACAGTGTGCAGGCCCCTAGGCTGAGATTCTATGTCTTCACCATATGTGGTGCAATCCAACGTCGATCCCAAGCTCTCCAGCATGTCCCCATCCACCTCCAGGACCTCCATGGCCAAAACACCAAGCCTCCCTTTGCGGGGAAACCAGCCACCATCCCTGGGTAAAGTTCTCCAGCATGTCCCCATCCACCTCCAGGACTGACACCAGGGTCTTTGGAACTCCCTTGCGGGCCTGGGAGCCACCATCCCCGGGTTAGGCCCTCCAGAGCCCCAGCTTCCAGAATCAGCTCTATGGCTTCCAGAATCAGCTCCATGGAGGTCATCCACCGTAACCCCAAACCTGGAAGATGGAAGCCTGAACCCCTCCAAGGACCAGGGACCCTCTCCCCCTCCACCTCCAGGACCTGGGGACCAACCCCAGGCCATGCTGGGGACTTTACCCAGGCAGGGATGGGTGGCCTGCTCTGGGGCAGAACAACTAATTTCACCTTCTTTGAAACTCAGGAAAGATGCAAGTAAACCACACACACACACACACACACACACACACACACACGGAAACACACACACACACCCACACACACACACGCCAACACACACCTCACACACACACACACACACCACACACACACACACACACACACACCTCAACTTAACCAAATCTCCTCTCTTGCGCCTAAACCTAAGCAGACCCCGGAGCCGCTGGATCCAGGTCCGACCTCCACTTCCAAATCGAAGCTTTTCACACTTCATTTGGGGTTCCTCTTCCACCACCAACAACCACCTGGACACTTCTGGGTTCCCAGGAAGTCTGGAGAGCATCCACGGATGTTCCTGGAAAGGTCCCTCCACACGAGATCAACTGCAGCTAGGTAGATGTGCAGTCTGTCATGTTTTTTCATTTTATAGATGAATACATATATGTGTATTTATAAACATATACACATACGTATATACAACTTTATTTATACAACTAATTTCACCTTCTTTGAAATTCAGGAAAGATGCAAGAGCTGTGCCAATTCAAAGTCAAAAAGGATGTGGTAAATAGCTCTTTAACCTAAGTCACAGGCTTCACGTCTAAACCTAAGGTCAGAGGTCATGCCTAAACCTAACCTCATTTCTGAGGCCTAACCCGGTAATCTTCCTCTAACCCTAACCATCACCCCTATGCCCTATTGCAACCCCCTTATAGATTGGAATAAAAAATTACTACATGATTGGGACACATAAAAAATATTGTTTACATGATTGAAGACAAGTAAATAAGGTCATATAAGGAAACACACAGGCACACAAAATAAATTTTGGAGTATGAATTGTTTATTCACCTGGAAATAAACACACAAACTTACCTGAAAATAAACACATCAACATACAATATGAATTAGGATTTATGGATTGTTTACTTACCTAAATAAACACACAAATATACATACTTACCTGAAATTAAATAAATAACACGCAACATGAATTTGGATTTATGGATTGTTTACTTACCTGAAAACAAACACACAAATACACCAACTTACCTGAAAATAAACACATGAACACACACACGACATGATTTTGGATTTATAAACTGTTTATTTACCTGAAAAGAAACACACAAATACACATACTTACCTGAAAATTAATAAATTGACACACAACATGAATTTGGACCTGTTTATTTGTAGATTAATCATGTTTGATGACTTACCTGGTCAAGAAACAATATACAGTGATTAAAAACAAAATTCTATAAACATTAAAACTGATTGGACAAGATTTGGAACCTGTAGTTTACTTACCTGCCTAAAAAAATACATACAAGAGTGAAAACAATTTATTTACACAAAAAAAAATGCATACAAGGGTAAAAATATTTTATTTACACATTAAGAAATATAATTCATGGCATACAAGGGTTTGGAATTAATAGGGAGGATTCCTTTATTAAGAGCAAGTTGATTTGTACTGTGCGGGGCACGATTTGACATTACGGAGACATTTTGTGCTTGAAAACGAGTAGATTAAAAACATTAAAAATGATTTTTATGTCACAACAATGTTTATCAATTCATAGAGGACATGTGGAGTTAAAAACATATTTTATTTCAGGAATATTGTGCATTTAAAAAACCTTAATTAGAGGATTACGGAGTCCGGATTTGGCAGAAAAGGGTTACTGCTAAAATACACTGCATGCGGAACGACTCCGGAATGGCTCCGCCACGGCGTCGGAGCCGTTACGTTTCAATTTTAGTCTATGTGTCAGCTCACACAGTCTCCGGTTCCGCTGCGAAATGGCTCCGGAACAGCTGCGGCGTCCGACAGCCCTCCGCAACACGTACGCAGAGCTTCTATTTTTGCCGGACGCCGGAGCACGGCGCATCAAGCAGCACAGGGCAGATTGTGCCGGGAGGGAAGTTGGCTACAAAATACAAAATAAAACCCCGGTTGATTTTCAAAATAAAATACTCCGTGTTCACCGCGGATCGGGTTTCATTACAAGAACACGTCATAATGGGCGGGGCCGACCTGAAGTCAATAGGTCAGAGGTTTTCAGGCGTCTTTTCACCCCGTCTTTTCAAGCTTCTAGCACTTACGGTTCAAAAGTTATAGCCGTTTTAAAATTCCCATATAAGTGAATGGGACCCGGATTTTGCCTAAGTGTCACACGTCGAAAATGTCCACCAGGGAGTGGTCAGGAGCACGTTTCAGGTCATTCTGAGTAGATTGGACATGCATGTCCGGACACTTATGGTCTTTCATAACTTTTTAAGGAAGGCAGATAGAGGTCTGGATGCACACATAGGTTTTCATGTACCCTGAATCCAACGGTACCACTCCTGAGTTTCTAGGACCAACGGTTCCCGAGATATGGCCGATTAGACACGTGCGTCTGGTCCAATATTGCACTAAGTGTCACAGGCCAAAAGTGTCTTCCAGAAAGTGATTAGGAGTGCATTTCAGAGTGTTCTGAGTCCATTGGACATGGTCCATTGTGTAGTTTTTCCGTCATTCTTTGACACATAACTCCAGAACCCAGGTAGCTAGGAACGTTGTTGGAATTGTTTCGTGACCTACTCCTCTGGTCCTCCAACATATGTCATGCCCAGGTCTCTAGCAACAACTTTTGCACAAAGCGCAGAGCGCACACGTGTCAACATTCCTCCTACCTTATTCCAGTCCAGAGTTCCTTGTGGACCTTCTGAATCCAACAATACCACTCCCATGTCTCTACGACTTATAGTTCTCAAGATATACATTAAAAAATATAGTCAAAAATAAAACATTTTTATTCATCAACATTCACATTTAGTCTCCAGACCCTATATAAAGAGCACAAAAGTGAGTACAAGCTCATTTCAGAAGTGGACATCAAACAGGTAAGTCATATTAACTTTCTTTGTGATTCATAGGTTTTTTAAGGTAGGTACAGGTAAGTCATTAGTAAATTATAGATTTATAGAAATATTACATTAACATTTGTGGAAATTGTGTTTCAGCAAGTCAACATGTCTAGCGAGAGTGACACGTCGTACGAGAGTGCAGCCTTACAGGTCCCCATCTGGGACCAGTCAACGGAGGACTACGATAGTGGAGAAGGCCAGTCCCGTCCTCCACAGGTGCGTGTCCCTGCACCAGCTCCTGTTGCACAGGCTCCTCCAGTTGGGACATCTACAGGTCAGGATGCATCAGCCAGCCAGCAAGAGGATGCAGCAGTCCCCCCTCCAGAGTCAGAATCAGAGTATGGCACTCCAGAGTGCTCCAGTGGGCACTCTTCACCTTACCTGACAGCTGTTTCCAGTCCAGCCAGCACTGTGGGAGAAGCTCATGACTCCAGTCCAGGAATTGATCGTGCCAGCTCCCATGTCCCCTGGAGCACCTCGTCCTCAGCTTGCACCCGAACCACAAGCATCACCACCCCGTCAGGTGGAAGTCCAGATGAGACACCTCCATTCAGTACACCAACACAAAGCGACTCGGAATTAAGTAGTGAGGAGAGTGACTAATTTTATTCATTGATGTTTTTGTAGCTTTAGAAAGAAACATGTAAAGTAAAAAATGTTAAAATGTAAAGTTGCAAAGTAATAAAAGTTCTAACATAAGTAGTAAGAGCAACACAAGTTAAAACTTAAAGTTTAAAAGAAAAAAGTTTAAATGTAATTCATAATGTTTGAAAATGTTTCTTAAAAAAAATGTATGTAAAAAGTTAAAAAATCATGTAAAAACATTTGTTTATAAAGTGTAAAATCATATGTCAACAGTTCATTTGGACAAGGTACATTGAACAGAGAGCATTACAATTCATTGGTATTGGGCACCCTTCTAAGTTAAAAAATCAGGTAAAAACATTGGATTTTCAACGTGTAAATTCATATATACAGCTCATTTGCACACAGGACTTCAAACAGAGAGCACCACACATATTGCACTGCCAGACAAACACATTTCACACATTTTCCAAGCAAAGACAAGAGACAGAAACGCGCACACACACTTACTTACCTTTGTCTCTTTTTCACTCTACCTTTCTTCTCATCTTGTGTCCAAGTATGTCCACTGGAAACATGTCAGAGCTGGAGGAGGTTGGGTACATGAATACTGATCAGTTATTGGACAGTGTCCATGAGTTTCCCACCATTTCAGACTTCCTGCATGCAGACATCACTGTCCCCATACATGCAGCTCAACTGCCAACACGCAAGGACAGGTTGGTAGTCACTTTGGACCTTGATGGTGTTGTGATTGAGCTGTCGGAGCTCAGTGGCCTTCAATTGGGTGTCCACTACCTCCACCTGCCCAGAGTGTATGCAGGGGGCCTCAGGAAGATGTTTCCCTACCTAAAGAAGCATCTTGAGCTGACCAAATGTTCAGCTGAAGGTCTGGAGGCTCTGCGACTGATCGTTGGTTACAAGTTGGCAGATGTGGACGGTGGATACTTTTTAAATCTGGTGTGTCTGCCCACTGACCTGCAGAAGCCAGACACCCGCTTGACCAGGTCAGATCTGCATGCGCTTATGGCTGCCGAGCTCCTGAATGAGGTAATCTGGAACTTCCGAGGTCTGCTCAAGAAACTTCCCCCGAAAGACATGAGCAGAAATACTGTTCAGAAACAGTCCACCCTCACCGAGCACTACAGACTTCGCAGGCAGGACATGAGGTTCATGTTGGACCTCATGGACCAAGCCATTGCCCAGGCTAATAAGTGCTACTTCCTGCGAGTTGTCCCATTCTTAATGCAGTTTGGGCAGCGTGAAAACCAGCCTCTTGACCTGTCAGAGCTTTTGGACATCTCGTCCATTGAATCCCTCAGTGTCCATGCTGCAGTCAAGATAATGGCCAAGTGTACTGACACACACATACTGTTCTCAAGGTATGCCCTCCAGGAGCTTGTAGGCACCAGAGGTTCCCTGTTTTCCGTCCTTGGAATGCACGAAACGTGCAACTTTCAGTCGAATCTCAACCGTCTGCCAATGGACGTCAGCGATGAGCTCATGGAAATCATGTCCAAGAAAGGCAAAGTCCTTTTTGTTCAGCTCTACGTCGACTCCCCGCACCACCACTATACACAACCTTTTAAACATCCAGTGAGTGGTGCCCTTGTAACTTGCAATTTGAGTCACCCTAACCACCAGCCAGCAGTGCGGCGGAGAGCTTTTGACTACGTCAGGACAATGCAAGACATGCATGACCACATGGTCTGTCAGCTCGGTTGCAGAATTGAGCAGGTGGTTCTTCTGCAAGGGGATGACATTCCTATGGTCGTCAAGCCTCGGGAATACTTCAGCGTGCGTTCCCTTGAGAATCTCATTAAAGAGCAGGCTCTGTTTGTGCCATTCACAGACCGCCCCAATGGTCAAGGTCTGATCTCAACGCTGCGTTCCGTCATCCATTACCTGATAGATGTTCTGTCAAGTTCCTTGGATAAAAGCCTTGGTGTTGGCATGTATGGTCCATCATGGAAGGCTTTCCAAGCAGAGCTTGCTCTTGAAGAGCTCTGTTATGGCCACCCGCTGTCTTCCCTCGACAACATTCTGAGTGCCAGTCTTGGTACGAGCACAGTAAATCCCCGCAGTCTGACACATGAGAGGGGGTTCCTCGGTCTGGCACCGCACAACAGTGCCAGTGTCGAGGAATCCCCCCCTCCCCTCCACCACTGGACCAGGGATGAGTTGCAGAGGACCCGTATTGAACGGGTTTGGCCACTTTGCCAGAGTCTTGAGGCTGGACCAGCAGTGGTCGGTGCAGCACTGATAAAGGTCTTGCTTGGGGATCTGTACAAGCGTAATGTGCAGCTGCCTTGGAGTTCCCTGAAAGGGACAGATCCCCCAGGCAGGCTCACGGGTGCCCTGTCCGTTGAGTCACTTTGTAAGGACCTGGCCACTAAAAAAAGCTTTCCAGTACCCAACACATTCCACCGTGCCCGGGAAATGGTCGCTGCAGCTGGTCGTGATGTCGAGGACTGCCTCGTGCAAGGTTTTCTGGTGGAGGGCATTGTGTTCTTTCCTCATTTTCAGTTCCGTGATACCAAGAGAGCACACCGCCTCTGGTGGAACTTCAAAGACTGGGTCCACGTCCATGGTGAGGAAAGTGAGCCACTCCCCATGTCAAAAGAGGCTGAGAAGACCATTCACGTCCTGACAGAGTTCCAGCGGCGTGGGCTCAGCTACCAAAGGCACCTGGAAGTCTACAAAGAACATGGAATGCCATGGATGCGGGTTGTGCTCAGCAGGCTTCCTCAGAAGCTCAAAGGGAGTCTCTTGCTGAACACATTGACCTTTGTATCGTGCGTAGGTGCCATCATGAATGGCGCCTATGTCGATTACAATCACCTGCTCACACTTCTCAATGAAATGTCATTGGGTGGCATGAGCCAGGGAGACCTTCAGAAGCTGCAGATCCTTGGAAAGTTCACTTTGGAGAAAGTGAAAAATGCCATCATTTGGAAGCTGCACCCTGATGTGCCCTACAGGATTGTCACGCGTGCGTCAGTCAACCCAACACTCAAACGTCCTGTGGAGGAGAAGGAGGATCCTGAGGCACAGCAGCCAGTTGAGGACGTTCAAGCTGCAGATGATCAGGACGAGATTCGCCCAGCTGTCAGGACCAGGGCCAGGTGCCTTCCTGCGAAATCACACACAACTTGGTCATCTGTTGAGCTTTCCTTGATCAACAGTGATCCAAGTGTGACAGCAAAAGATGCCTTCAAGCAGTACCTAAAAAGCTGCAAAGCCCAAAACATCCCCACAAGGACCTTTGCTGCCTTCAGACAAAGGAGAATCCGGGTGCAGAAATCCTGACTTTGGACAAATTCAAGTGTGCCAAACAACCAAAGCCAGAAAAAAAACTTGTAAATAGTTCAACATATAGGTAAGGATCATAGGAAAAGAAGAAGATAGTAGGTTATAGTAGAAATAAGATAAGACTAGATAAGAAATAAGAAAAACATCCAATAGTTGAGATCGAGAATAAGATAAGAATAGATAAGATATTCAAAAAATATTAGCATAGGATTAAGGTTAGAATAATATAAGATCATGTAAGAACTATAAAAAAGTAGTAGAATAAGTAAGAGTAAAAATAAGATAAGATTATGAAAAAACACAAAAAAGTAATTTAAAAAAAAAAAAAAAAAAATTAAAAACAATAAAAATGCCAAAAAAAACCCCCTCACATGGACTCTGCCTTGACGTGGCGTGAGGGCTTAAGTGTCTCCTATGTGAGACACAACCAAAGAGTCCAGTCACTTAGGGTTAGGACAAATGTCATGTTAGGTGTTAGTGTTAGTGTTAGGGTTAGGGTTAGGTGTTCCAGGGTCTATGTTTGGTCTTTTTACATTGGTGTACGTATAATATGGGTGTAAAATTCAACATATCGTTTACTTTCGAATGTTTCAATGATTGTGTATTGCATCCAATATTCCATCTTCTCTGTTGACCCAACTTTTAAAGCTCCAACTTCTCTGTTGATCCAACTTTTAAAGATCCAACCTCTCTGTACGCAAATGACCACCAGATGGCGCTATTATTCAGGTTTGTAGTAAATATTCAGGCTAAAAGCAGCAGGGCATCTGGAAAAAATGGGTGAATGTGTAAATGAGCAAATTATAATATCATCAGGGCAGATCTGACTATAATTGTTTTGTTTTGTTTTTTTCATGAAATGAATGTGTTGCTTAGATTTATTCTCATGGTATGTGTGACTGTTTCAGCTGTAGTAGTATAAAATGGATTTTCCAGGACCTTGATAATATTTGTAGTAGTAAATATTCAGTAAATATTTGCAGAACAGAGCTCTGGTTTTAAGGCTTAGGTTAGATTTTTCTAAAGATTGGTATTGGTATCTGGGCATCCTCACAACTTTCAAGACAATATTAGATTTATGTGGTCCTTATTCTGATAGTAATCTCATCTGTACAAACATGAGTTTAACTATCTAAATATACTAAATATCATATCATCATAGCGCCCCCCGGTGGTAACAGGAAATGTCCTATTTTTACTTTAACATGTACTGATGCCACATAGTTCACCCCATCAACTTCATTCCATTTCGAAAACATGCAGAACAAGTTGGTGAAGTGACATCATGAAGGCCGTGAAGCTACAAGTAATGGCGTCCGTGTGGCGGCGCGGCAACTATCGATCCTTCGTCATGAAAGTACGTTTGCCCTTTTGATGTCTTTAATGAAGTCATATCATCATGAAAATTAAGACAGGTCAAGAATCACAATATCTTACATGTGATAGGGGCGTTGCCCATGGGCGGGGCAAAATGCCTCTATAGTGCCCCTTGAAATCTTCAAAAACCCCTCTCCATAGGGGTTTTTTTGGAGTAGGAAGATGAAAATTGGTACACGTGTAAGTTGTCCAGACGCACAAAAAAGTCTTCAGCACCATTGGTCTACTCCAAACAGGAAGTCGGCCATTTTGATTTTCACGTGTCATTTTGGCGTGATTACCACATGTTCTATGGCAATGGCCGTGGCTGCTATGGCGCCGCCATCTTTGATCCATCGCCATGCATATTCAAGCAGCTCTCTCTCCCACATACTTATCCAAACTGCTTCAAAATGTCTGTGTGCCATCTAGACAACGTTGTGATCAAAAGTTAACAAAAGATTTTGCTCACGTTGAAGGGTGTGGCCGTGAGGTGGCGGCGAATTTTGATGTCTCGCCATGAAACATGAAATTGCTATAACTTTTGCATAAATGCTCCGATCTGCACCAAACTTCAAATGCTTGATAATAGTCCCACCCTGAAGACGTCTACATGCAGAAATTTGTAATTGTCATAGCGCCCCCTGCTGGTGACAGGAAATACCATGTTTTCGACTTTGAGGTGCGGCTTTGACAACATTGACTATATTCAACTCAAATTTTATGTTGGTCATGCTATATTGTGAAGACCATGATGTCTCATAAGACACTGCTGCCCTGATGGCGCGGCAGAGGTCGATGTTTCGCCAAAACCCAGAAAGTGGACATAACTTCAGTTTACTTAGTCGAATCTTCCTGAATCTTTATATGTTTGTCACTGGTCCCGACCTGAGCATATGATATTAATTTCATAAGTGGGCGTGGCTAAATAAACTCCTCCTCCACAAATGGTCCAATTGACTTCAAAACTGGTGTGTACCATATAAACAAGTGTGTGACTAAAATTTAACAGAATTGGTCAGCGTTGAGCAGTGTGGGTGTGGCGTGGCATTGACTTTTGATGTCTCGCCATGAAACACGAAATTGCTATAACATGGGATTAAATGGTCAAATCTGCTCCAAGCTTCACATGTATGATAAAAGTCCCAGCCTGAACACATCTACATGATGCTCACGAGTCATAGTCATAGCGCCACCTAGTGGGGACAGGAAGTAACACCGCATTGCTTCCTACAGTGTCCGTAGGGGGTGAAAATTCAGCACCTCATCTACCAGTCGGCCTCTGGCAACATGGTCGCGGCCGCAGCAGGCCCCAAGTGGTGTGGGGGTGCGAGGGCCCGTTCAACGCTGCGTGCAGCTTTAATTATATATCTAAAGTCATGTTGGGTGGAGATAAAACTGTAATAATTAATTATTATATCATGTTATTGTAGCAATGCAATACAATAATTAGCTTTTTGTTTTCTTTAAAATGAATAGAGTAGAAACATTAAATGTTATTGCTACATAGTACAATATATATATACATTCGTTCGTTCTGAA